>PVKY010008354.1:0-14136 GCA_004027775.1 Bradypus variegatus
TATGAAAATGGTTTTAAAGACACTGGACACCAGATAATGAAGAAGCGTGACCCTCAAGAGATGGGAAACAAGGAGGATGAGCCCTGCAACTGCCCAGCTCGCTGCATGGAGAAAGTTTCCAGGCTGAGAAGCAGGAAGGGGAAACCGGGCGGAGACCAGTGGACTCCTGCGCTGACAAGTCGAGCCGAGAGTTCAGGGTGACCAAGGCTACTGGAGTCCACAGGGCAGAGTAGAGAGAGGAGGGAGCTGTGGTGTCTAGAAGAGCAGTGGGGAATAATTACCGGTCGGGGCCTGTCTAATATAAGAAAGATCCAAAAAGGTCAAATTGTTTCCAAAGAACTTAATTGCATTCCAGAACAGAACTCAAGAATATTTATAGGAATACAAAATATCCAGGATCCAACAAGGTAAAATTCACAATGTTTGGCATCCAATCAAAAATTATCAGGCATGTGTTTTCATAAACATTGAGGACTGGCGGTTTGATGTGCCGAGCCCTCTATCTCGGGACTTACCCTTAGGAAGCTTGTTACTGCAAAGGAGAGGCTAAACCTGCTTATAATTGGGCCTAAGAGTCTCCCTGTGAGTGCCTCTTTGTTGCTCAGGTGTGGCCCTCTCGCTCTCTCTAACTAAGCCACCTTGGTGGGTGAACTCACTGTCCTCCCCACTACGTGGGACCCAACTCCCAGGGGTGTGGATCTCCCTGGCAATGCAGGATATGACTCCCGGGGATGAATCTGGACCCAGCATCGTGGGATTGAGAACATCTTCTTGACCAAAAGGGGGATGTGAAAGGAAACAAAATACAGTTTCAGTGGCTGAGAGATTTTAAATGGAGTCGAGAGGTCACTCTGGTGGACATTCTTATGCACTATATAGATAACCCTTTCTGGGTTTTAATGTATTGGAATAGCTAGAAGTAAATACCTGAAACTATCAAATGGCAACCCATAGCCTTGATTCTTGAAGACAATTGTACAACAATGTAGCTTACAACGGGTGATAGTGTGACTGTGAAAACCTTGTGGATCACACTCTCTTTATCCAGTGTGTGGATGGATGAGTAGAAAAATGGGACACAAACTAAAAGAAAAATAGAATGGGGGGGGGATGATTTGGGTTTTTTTTTTTTTACTTTTATTTTTTATTCTTATTCTTTCTGTTGTAAGGAATTCAAAATAGATTGGGTTGATGAATGCACAGCTATATGATGGTACAGTGAACAGCTGATTGTATACCATGGATGACTATATGATATGTGAATATATCTCAGTAAAACTGAATTTAATTTTTTTATTCAGTTTTATTGAAATATATTCAGATACCATACAATCAGCTGCTCACAGTATGATCATATAGTTATGCGTTCATCACCACAATCTATTTCTTAACATTTTCCTTACACCAGAAAGAATCAGAATAAGAATAAAAAATAAAAGTGAAAAAAGAACACCCAAACCATACCCCCATCCCACCCTGTCATTTAGTTTTTATCCCCATTTCTGAATTTAATTTTCAAAAAAATTATCAGCAGGAAAATATGGACCCATAACAAGAAAAAGCAATCAAAATGGACCCAGAACTGACATGGTTATAGATTTAGTAGACCAGGACATTAAAACTGTTGTTACAATTGCATTCCATATGTTCATAAACCTAGAGGAAACACTGAAGTAGAGATATGAAAGACATTTAAAAAAGATCCAAATCAAACTTCTAGAAATAAAACTACAATGTCTGAGATCAATAACACACTGGATGGGATTAACAGCAGATTAGTTATCATAAAATAAAAGACTGGTAAACTTGAAGACATAGCAATGAAAACTATCTAAAATGAAACCAAAGAGAAAAAGAAAGACAACAAACTATTCAGAGCATCACTGAGCTTTGAGACAACTTCTAGCAGCCTAAGATATGTCAACTGGGATCCCCAAAGGTGAGTAGAAAGAAAAATATGTTAAGAAACAATGGCAGAAAATTTTCCAAATGTGATGAAAACTACAAATCCACAGATCCCAGAAGCTCCTCAAAGCTCAAGCACAATAAACATGAAGAAAACTACACTAAGGTGCACCATAACAAAATTGCTCAAAATCAGTGATAAAGAGAAAAATCTTAAAAACAGCCAGAGGAAAAAAGATGTCTCATTTTCAGAGGAACAACGTTCAGAGGAACAAAGAAAAGGATGACAGCAGGCTTCTCATCAGAAACAATGGAATTACAAGAAAAGGGTTGGAGCAAAATTTTCAAAGTTCTGAAAAAAAAAACCAAAACTGTCAACAGAGAATCTATAACCCATGAAAATTTCCTTTGTTCAGACATAGAGAAGCTGAAAAAATTCATTGCCAGCACTTATATACACTGTAAGACATGTTAACGCCCTTCAGGCAGAAGGAAAATGATACCATATAGAAATAAAAATCTATACAAAGGAATGAAAAACATCAGAAATAATAACTATATGAGAAAATACATAAGATTTTTTTCTTATTATTTAAATCACTTTAAAAGACAACTGACTTTTAATAAAAATAATGATAACATAGCATGAGGTGTATAACCAATGTAGTAGTAATGTATAAGAATAGCACAAAAACTGAGAGGGAAGTAACAGAAGTATACTGTTGTAAGGTTCCCATACTATATGTGAAATGGTATACTCTCACTTGCAAATAGACCGTGATTAAGTTAAAGATATATATTATAAACCCAAAATCAATCACTAAAATACCAAAACAGAGAATTATAGCTAATAAGCTAACAAAGGAGACAAAATGGAACTTTTATCACTATAAAAGATACTTAATCCAAAAGAAGGCAGGAAAAAAAGGGAAACAGGAACAATGGAAAAATGGGAAAAACAGAAAACAAATTGCAAGACAGATTTAAAGCCAACTATATCAACAATTGCATTAAACATCAATGGTCTAATCACTCCAATTAAAAGGCAGAGATTGTCAGATGTATTTTGTTAAAATACGCTGAAGTAGCTCAGAGATCTGGGTTTGAATCCCAGCTGTGTGACCCTGAGCAAGTGACTTTGCCTTTCTAAGTCTCAGTTTTTTCATCTGTAAAAAGAATAAGTGCCTGCTCCATGAACTGCTGTAAGGATTTAGTGAGATTCTGTGTGTAAATTGTTTGACACAGGGCCTGCCTGGTACCTCATAAGCGTTTGTTAAATATCAGCAGTATGATGGGCAGGTACAGGGATAATCTCTGGGGATGGGGAGGGGGTAGACAGAGGCAGGTCTCCATTACCTCAAGCTGAGGTCTGAGCCCACAAAGCAGGACTGAAAATATAGCAGGTGCTCCAAAAACACATGAACATTTAACTGGAGACTTGAAATTCACCTTTAGATGTCTCCGTTCCTTTAGTTCTGTGAGATCTGATTTTTCTTCAAACCAAATGGAATGTCTGCATTCTTAAAACACTATCTAGAAACATGATTTACAGAATGCATTACAGATTTTTCCTCCTTTACCTGCCATTCCCCACCCATGTCTCCTTACCCCAGCTCATGTCCCACAGCCTTTTTTCCCTCCATGCAACACATATTAGGTTGAAACACATGAAACTGCCATTTTTTAAATGCAAAAATGTAGTCCTACATCCTCTCTCAAAGCAGGTCTAATCAGAATGATAAAATATTTAAACCTTTTAAATGGGAATTTGAAGTACAACATGACAGGCCCTTTGGTTAAAAATATTCACGATCACAAACAATTTGCATTTTAATGATAATTGTTTTAAGAAAAAGGAGCACTTCATTGGTTAGGGAAAACATTCTCTGAGTAGACTGTCAGACCCCTCGGAATTCTACTTTTCTGCACAGTGGTGTGTGCTCCCCTGGGGAGGAAAACATTCTGCTGGTTCCTTGCAGATCCACTGAAATGATCCCAGAGGCCCTCAAGTGCAACAAAGACCATTTCAAGAAAGAGCAGAATTGCCTCTACAATACTGCCAGATGTCTTTTATGTTATTTCCCTCATGAAAAATGATTATAATGCAAATTAACTGTGAGCCTCCTCGGGAAGCCTGTAGGGGATAGATCAGCAACTCAGCTAAAAGTAGACCTATGCATGCTGCCTTCCAGAAAGACACATCCAGAGTTAACACCATGACCCAGGTGTGCTTCTGTCCTCCTGCCCAGCAGGGACAAGGTTCTAAGAGCTGGGCTGAGCGGGGAGGTGGGGTGAAGGACTGGCTCCTGAAACACAGCCTCCTCTAGAAAGCCTGAGCAGAATGTCCAGCAGGAAATGACTTGTCACCATTCCCCACCCATGTCCCCTTACCCCATCTCACGTCTCACAGCCCTTTCTCCCTCCACGCATCACATATTAGGTTGAAACACATGAAACTGCCATTTTGTAAATCAGAAACAGTCAAATTGTAGCAATTTCATATGGTTCGGCCTAGTAAAGTCCCAGCCTACCTCATCAGCAATAATTTATTTCTCTCCTGCACTTGACAGTTGACAATGTTTTGCCAAGCTGTGAGCATATCTATCTCTGTTCTGTCTCCTGTTCAGATATTCCAATGGCAGCACCAGATGAGCCAGCACAGCCTTGTGTTTGGCCCATGTGGTAACAGTCTCCGAAGTCAGCCTCCATCAGTTCATTCCATCCCTCCTGTACGCACGTACTGCTCCCCACATCAAGAAGCGGAATCTGGTTCCCCTCCCCTTAAATCTGGCCTGGCCTTAGTGACTTTCTTGACCAAAACAATGCAGAGTTTGTGGCATTCCAGGTCTCCAGAAACTAGGTCTTAAGCCTGCAGCTCTACCTGGGACTTCGAATGCTTGTTCTGGGAGACACCAGCTGCCATGCAAGGAATGTAGCAGCTCTGAGACCACCATGCTGGCAGGAAGCTCAAGCAGCCTGGATAAACTGTTAGTGGGTAAAAACACCAAATGGAGAAGGTAGCCAGATAGCACAGAGGTGTCAAATGTGAGTAAAGAAACCATTCCAGAAGTCAAGACTCCAGCCCAAGCCACTACAGCTGATACCATCTGGAGCAGAAACAAACTGCCCAGTCAAGCCTTTCCCAAACTCTAGACCCACAAAATCATGAGCAAAATAAATTGCTGCTTTAAAGCCACTAAGTAACTGAAATAATAAGCAACACGTAACTGAAATAGCTCATATATTGGTTGGTAGGTTGGTTTAAGATTTTTAATTAGTTGCCAACATTTAAAAATCCAAAGACATCATGTGAAAATGAGACATGCCAGCTTTCTTGAAAACCAGAAGACCCGGCTGCCCTAGCCCTGCATGTCTGCATGGCACAAGCAAGCTGGAGTTAGGGGGCTGCCCACACCCTCACTTCCAGGCCAGGCACCTGCCTGGCCCAGGATTCCTGGCCTCATCTCCCATCCTCACCATCTGCCCCCTTTGCCTTGGCCAGCTGGTGACCTCCAACCCCCACCCCCAAAAGGAGATATTCTTTCAAGCCTCCTGGCCTGTCCTCACACTGTTCCCTGCATCTGGACACCCTCACTCCTTCCTTGTCTACATAACAGCTATGAAGCCTTCAAACTCAGTGCAATTCTTGCCTCCAGAAGCCTTCCCTGACCTCCGGAGCTGGGTTACCAGATGCCTCTTGTGAACTCCCTCGGCACCCTGTGTTTTTTCACCTCCATCCTGTCATATGCCACATAGCAAGGCCTGTGCAACACCCACTCCCAGCCCATCCAGGAGCACCTCACTTAGGGACACGTTTGCTGAATGAATGGACAGTTCTATGAAGAAGGCATTTTTGTCCCCATTTCAGAGATGATGAAACTGACGATTAGGGAAGTGACCTGTCCACTACCTCTCTAAGAGCCAGGATCCTTATCCTTTAAGGGGTTCAGACCCCTTTAAGAACTTGTTTTTTAAAA
The DNA here is from genome assembly GCA_004027775.1 of Bradypus variegatus. Classification (NCBI taxonomy): domain Eukaryota; kingdom Metazoa; phylum Chordata; class Mammalia; order Pilosa; family Bradypodidae; genus Bradypus; species Bradypus variegatus. Next base: position 5,883 of record PVKY010008354.1, read on the forward strand.
AAATGTACATAAACACATCATTTTGCATACATCAAAGGATCGACGGATTCCCTGAAGCTAATCCCAGGAGGGTCCCCGGGACCCCGCCCCTACCACGGGGACCACTCTCCCAGGCAGTAGGAAAGCTGGGCCTGCACTCAGCTGACCAGGCCCTACTCCTGGCTCCGCCACTTGCTGGATGAGTCACTCAGCTCTCCATTTGCTCCCTGTCTGCACGATGGGAACACCAATGGTACCTACCCTAATCATCAGTTTCCCACCTGTGGCAGGTGTGACCCAGAGGGAGTGACAACCTCGATTTTAGAGTTCTGAGGTCATATTTGTCTAGTTGCGGAGCCTGGTGCATTTGATCACTTGCAGTGACCACATGACTTTCTGTAACCTGGCCCTGGCCTCTCACTCCCCGCCCTAGTGTGCCCCCACCCACCAGCTCTCTGAAGGACTCTGGGCATCTCTTCGGGACTGCCCTACCTTCACACCTCTCTGGTTAGAATGCCCTTATTCCCAGGCCCCCCAGGGGAAATTTCCCCAGAGTTCTGATTCCACCTAGAAGCCTCATTCTCAAAGCTCTGATGTTAAAAGATGTTTGGGGGAGAGGGACCGGGCAGGTGACACCTCACATTCACTGTCTTTTCCTGTTAATGTCTGTTCATTCATTCATTCATGCACATACATGTTGTTGCACCCACATCCAGTCTCCCAATAGATACTTGTTGAAGGTCTCCTACGTGCCAAGCGTCTCGCCATGTCCAGCACTTGATCCATTCCCCTTCCAGCCATCATTTTGCTAATACACTGTGAGTAACCAGAGAGAAAGATCTACAGCCCATTCAACTTAGATCCCCAGCATCCCCGTCCCAGTGCCTGATGATGCGATGACATGGAGGCTGGCACACGGGGTACTCACATTGTTGAACAACATTTCTCAATAGAAGTGCCCACTGCTGGGGGAAAGCCCATGGGGTGGGGGCTGGGCAATGACTATTACATGCACCTTCTGGCCGCTGCACAGTAAAAGTAGGTGTTGAGTACTCACTCCAGCCAGGAACAGCTGAGTGCTGGAGGGGATGAGAGAAGTCGATTGACACCACAAAGCAATCATTTAGTACAACACTGTGGGGGCTATGAGAGAGGCACATGTAAGACCATTTCTCCAGCAGGCAGGAGGTAAGAAAGCTTTAAATATGTTGGCCCTGTCCGTTATCTCATGTCTTTCCAAGGGTGAAGCAATAGGTGGGAAAGCCTGTGGCTTTGCAGATTTGCAGGTCCATCTTTGAAACCCAGTTCTCCTCCTAATTAATGGTGTGTCATTAGGCAAATTATTTCATTTCACCGAAGCTCGGCATCCTGATCTGTTAAGTGCGGGTAACAGTGGCAGCACCCGACTTGTAACGATTTAATGTAATAAAGGATGCCAAGTGCCCAGCTCGACAAACCTCTCTTTCCACATTAGGGCACTTCATCTTTCTGAACCTTCCAGTTAGCACAGTACTGAGCATTCAATGCCAAACATCTGTTGATGGGAATAAACTGACTACATGGAACTTGAATTGTAAACAAAAAGGAAAGGAGAAAAAAAAACCCAGTTGCTGGGCAGGCTTTGCTCACAGGTGCTGAAAAGCCCTATGTTTATTTTGTCAAGTAGCCATGGCAACTCCTGAGGCTCCAGCCATCCCCAGGGTTAACAGTGATCAATTTATTTGCAACCAAGGCAACGCCAGCTGTTCAGTGGGATCCAGAGGGGAAGGCGGAGACTGACACTGGGTGAGCTCCTCTCCCTTCTAGAAATCTGGTGAAAACTCCTCAGTTATCTGTAGTTAAAAGCACAGCTAGTCTAAAAGGACGTCCACGTGACAGTGTTTATAGTGTGTGTTTAGAAACCAGAGACGCAATATCAGGCAGGAAAAGTCCTGTGCTGCTCGGTGGAGCAATCAGCATTACGGAAAACTTGTTAAGAGACTGCCCAAGGGAGACGATCTGGGTTTTTAATAGTCAGCAAGGGGGTTCCGCAGCCTTTCATGCCTGTGCTTGGGGACTTGCTGAGTGCCTACAGTCTGGATTTCACCATTATTATTATTATTTTTTAATGCATACAGTATTCTTTATTTAATCTGACAACCCTGCCATCAACTAGATGTGTAACCTTTGGTAACTGACTCAACCATTCTGTACATGATCTTCCTCATCTGTAAAATGGGCCTCAAAAGAGCACCTTTCTCACATTTGTGGTACAGATATATATACAGATAGATAGAAAGATAGACAGACTTTACAATTTTAGTAAGGTTGGTTAAAATATTACAAATTTATTTATGCCAACAATAGTTGTACACTTTGAATAATAGCCAAACTGACATTTTATTAAGAACTAATATCTCTTGTTAAGAAATGAGATCGTAAAGCACTTTTTAATGGTATCTTTCTGATACATAATACATATATTCTGAATGTCTTAGATTACCTTTAAAAATCAATAAGGTCTTTTACATCTGAGTCATAGCATTACTTTGCGAGAAATGTATTTCCAACAAATATCCTTAATCCCATCCAAGGAAACACACAGATTCCAATATAATTCAGTCACAGGTGAAAGCTTGGGACTGTCTTAAACAAACAATAGGAAATAATTCAAGGTTTTAGCAACTGGAAATTTCATGTCTTAGTGTATTTTTCATAATGTTCACTCTGCATGGAATATCATTTCTCTCTTAGAGGATGAATGAAATGCTCCTTAACATTCAAGGTCACCTGTAGACTATACTTCTACATCAGGCAAGCTGGGGAAATGAGTCACATGCTGGCTTTTTTAAAAATGCAAAATAGGCCATCGTCTGAAAAACAGTTCTCTCTCCTGCAGAATGATAATCAACACATGAGAAAACACAACAAATCAGTTAAAGAAACATCAGACACCACCTCATGCAGTTTGCCTGAGTGCAACAGAACACTTACTGTTGAGTATTTTTCTTGAAAAGAAGGCTATGACAGCAGGTGAAAAATAAAGTTAAAAAGTCATTTTGTGGAAAAAAAAACAAGTTAGTTTGGAGAAAAGCAAATGCTAACACATATTCCTGCTAATCACTACATTAAAGTGACAAAGTATTAAAGAGATGGGGTGTTAATTTCAAAGGCTACAAGTTTATCACCTAATGATCATAGGCCATCCCTACCATAAAGGGCACATTTAACCCTCTTCCTTGTTTCTCTTTTCCATTCTGTAGAAATATCCGTGCAGAAATATCTATGGGCATTGAAAAACTGAGGTCAATTTCAGTAGACAGAAGCAGTATGAAGAGTGTGCCACAAGTTGCAATTCATTGGGAGAAGTGACAGGACAGAGGAGACTTGGAGAGACGAGTGTACAGACACTGCACTATACGATTCTCAGATTTTGGTCACGAACTCCATGCTGTTGTAAGCAAATAATGATTTTCCTAGGATATTGTTATCTTATTAGCCTGAAAAAATTAAAGTGGAATACTAAACTTCACTGTCATCTGAAGGACAGTTCACATTGTTATATTTGATTTTTTTAAAGTCAACCTTTTTAAACACAAACTCCCACCACGGGGGAATCTGAGGAGAAGGGAAGTGTCCCTCAAACTCCATTCCCTGAAAAAAAAAAAACAGGAGCAGGTGGGGTCCCTGCCACAGAGCCAGGAGACAGAAGGGAACCCGGCCTCCTCTCTTCTCCCAACATCGCATACATGCTAGAGGGTGCAAGGCCTGAATTTGGTCCATTGGGACTTACTCCTGAAGATTAAATGCAGCCGTCGCCTGGAGCCAGAATGGGGTGAGCACTGGGTGGTCCTCCGAGCCCCAGACAGCTGGGGAAAGTGAGTTTTTGCCTTTGTTCTGGCTCCAGAGAACCTGGCGCCTAAACAAAGCTGCTCCCCCGCCCAACCCAGAACTCAAGAGGATGCTCCTGGAGCAAAGCTCAGGCGATGAGATGTCACGTGTTGTCCCTGACCTGGGTAACCTGTTTTGTGTCCAGATACGAGTTATGGTCGCGCTGGGCACTGATGGCGAATCAGGCTCAGCACAAAGGAACAAGGCGCTGGCGCTCGGTGGGTCACAAAGCGCGTCTCGCCGCCTTCCTCGCCCCGGCTGCGAAGGGGACAGGGCTGTGGTCCCACTCCCCCACTCGAAGGGGAGAAAAGTGAGGTTTCCAAAAGTGGGGGAGGGGGCAGCCGCCCCGCCCCGCCCCAGGTCACACAGCCAGTGACAGATTAAGGGCGCATCACCGAGACAAGAGTGGGGAGGAACAGCCTATAGGGTTCGCGCGGGTCAGGGCTGCCCGGGCCTTGGAGGGCTCCGGGGGCACCCGAGGGGGCACGGCTGGTAGGGAATGGGCAGGGAGGGGCGACTCTGCTGCCCCGGCCCCAGGTCGCGGGAGGGGCCCCCGGCGGGAACAGCTCGACACGCCCGCGCGTAGGACTCACCGCCAGCCCCACCCCGAGAGCCATGCTCGCCGCCCCCGACGCGCGCTCGGGGTGGGATCCGATCCTCGGGGGTCGCCCCGCTCGGGACAAAGGACCGGGGCACAATGCCAGGTGGGCGCCACCGCCCGGCCCCGGGCCCACCGCGCGCCCAGCCCTTGCGGGGAAGGCGAGGCCGTGGCCCAGGACTTCCCCAAACTTGGCGACCCGAGGCGCGTGGGGGTGACGCCCCTTTACCTGCGCGGCCATAAAGGACAAATCCATGATGTCGCTGTAGTCGCGGCTGCCGCCGCCACCGCCCGTGCTCGCGTCCTCGCTGCTGGTGCCGCGGGTCCAGCCGCCTGCACAGCCGGCCGGGAGCGGGCGGAGCAGCGAGCCGGCGCCCCAGGCCCACTCGGCGGCGGCACCAACCTCCCCAGCAGCTGGGTGTCGGCGCCCTCGGCCGGCTCCAGACCGCGACCGGGAGGCGGGGCGCGCGCGGGGCCGGGGTGTGCCTCGCGGGACTGGGCACGCCCCCACGTGACCACCCCAGCCCCACCCCGGGGGCGGGGCTTCGCGGAACCCGTAGCGCTCTGGGTGGCCGGGACCCCGTCACTGCGGGCCCGCCCTGGAGGCGGTGGGCTCTTGCAATTGAGCCCTGCCTGCTAGGGGGTGTGGGCACCGCTCCCCTGGGCTGAAGACCGGGATCAGGGTTTCTTATGTTCTGGGCTCTGGAACTGGACAGAATGGGGTTCACATCCTAGCGTTGCTACAAATAGGTTGTGTGGCTTGGGCAGGTTAGTTGTCCCTTTGAGCTGGATTTTCTCATTTGTAAAGTGAGCATGGCAGAACCTGAGAATTAAAGGAGACAGTGTTTCTGGCACGTGGTAGCTTCTCAGTAGGTGTGAGCTCTAACATGGCTATTAGCATAACAGAGACTAGGCTGTGAATGGACCCATCTAGGATTGCACAGTGCACAACTTGCACAACTGGTATTCTGTGGCTTTATGATCTTATCTTAACACAAGCAAGTACCCAAAACCATGCAGGGGTCACAGGTAAAATGAGGACACGGCAAAAAGCCCTGAGTGTGTGTGTGTACATCCCAGACTTGGTGGCCAGTCCACAGAAAAGCTCATGGGAGCTCTGCCCTTCTCTAAGGACTCATTGGTAAGAAATGGGATCTCAGTGAAGCCATAGCCCAGAGAGAAGGTGGGGTTAGTTCAAGGTTACTCAGCTGGGGGCTGTGAGAATGGATCCATGCCTTGTTGACCCATTCGTTGCAGGCTTTCAAGAAGTGTTATCAGAGCTTCCTTCATTGTCTCTTCCTCCTCCTTCCTTTCCTTTCCCTCTCCTTCTCTCCATTGCTTTCCTTCATGTCTTCCCTCCTTCTTTCTTCTCCCTTCTCACCTTCCTTCTTCCTTATCTTGCTTGCCTCCTCCATTCCTTCACTGGTTTCTAAGGCTTCCAGTGCCCTGGATTCCTCCCTGCCCTTCCTGGCCTCAGCCAGCCTTGTGCCACTCCTGGCCATCATCCCCCATCACCCCAGCAGTCCACTGAATCCATGGCAAGCTCTGCCTCCTGTCAGCAGGCTCCCTGGATCTAATTCCCTCTGTGCTGGATGGTTGATGAGCCTGCCTAGAGCATGGCTCCAATCTCACCTCTCCCCTGCCAATACCACAGTCTTGATTTTGTAGATATATAAGAAGTCTTGATGTCAGGTTGACTGATTCCTCCAACTTTCTTCTTTTCAAAATTGTTTTAGCTATTCCAGTTCTTTTGCCTTCCCATAATAAATTTTAGAATAATCTTGTCTATATCTACAAATAATGTTTCTGGGATTTTGATAGACATTGCATTAAACCTGTTTTATCATCTGGGGAACAACTGTCATCATCTTTGCAATGTTGAATTTTAAAATCCATGAACATAGGATGTCTCCCAGTCATTTCAATCTCTTTTGATTTCTTTCTTCAGTGTTTTGTAGTTTTCAGTATGTCTTCTACATTTTTGGTTAGATTTACACCCAAGTATTTGAAGCAATTGTAAAGGCAATTTTAATTTCAGTGTCTACAACTTCATTGCTACTACATCCAATTAATTTTTGTATGTTCATCTTGCATCCTGTGATCTTGCTGAACTCACTTACTGGTTCTATGAGCTTTGCTTTGTTTTATTTTGCTTTTTAGAGTCCTTGGGACTTCATGTCATTGGTTTTATTCCTTCCTTTCCAATCTGCACTCCATTTATTTCTTTTTCTTGCCTTATTGCATGGACTAGAACTTCCAGCACTATGACTTCCTTGCCTTGTTCCTGATCGTAGGGGGTGTGCTAGTTTGGATATATTATGTCCTGCCAAAAGCCGTGTTCTTTGATGCAGTCTTGTGCGGGCAGGTGTATTAGTGTTGACTAGGTTGGAACCTATTAGTTCAGTGTTTTCATGGAGATGTGACTCAATCAACTATGGGTGAAACCTTTCATTGAATTATTTCCATGGAGGTGTTGACCCACTCATTCAGGGTGGGTCTTTATTGGATCACTGGAGTACTTTAAAAAGAGTCACACAGGCCTAGATGCAGAGCAGCTTTGAGTGACATTCTTTTATGAAGAGAAGTTGCAGCTGATAGACCCATTTTGAAGACAGCCATTGGAAGCTGATACTGACATTTTGGAGAATGCCATTTGAAACACAGCCTGGGATCAGTAGATGCCAGCCACATGCCTTCCCAGCTAACAGAGATTTTCCTGGATACCATTGGCCTTTGTTCTAGTTTGCTAATGCTGCCGGAATGCAAAACACCAGAAATGGATTGGCTTTTATAAAAGGGGGTTTATCTGGTTATACAGTTACAGTCTTAAGGCCGTAAAGTGTCCAAGGTAATACATCAGCAATTGGGTACCTTCACTGGAGGATGGCCAATGGTGTCCGGAAAATCTCTGTTAGCTGGGAAGGCACGTGGCTGGCGTCTGCTCCGAAGTTCTGGTTTCAAAATGGCTTTCTCCCAGGACGTTCCTCTCTAGGCTGCAGTTCCTCAAAAAGGTCACTCTTAGTTGCACTTGGGATATTTGTCCTCTCTCAGCTTCTCCGGAGCAAGAGTCTGCTTTCAACAGCTGTCCTCAAACTGTCTCTCATCGATAGCTCCTGTGCTTTCTTCAAAGTGTCCCTCTTGGCTGTAGCTCCTCTTCACAACGTCCCTCACAGCTGCACTGAGCTCCCTCTGTCCCTCAGCTGATTTATATGGCTCCACTGATCAAGGCCCACCCTGAATGGGTGGGGCCACACCTCCATGGGAATATCCAATCAAAAGGTCACAGCCTGGGAGCCATTTTCTCCTTTCTTTTCTGATGGCTCCCACCTGCTTTCTTCTGCTTTCTTCCTCTAATAAACCTTAAACTCTCTAAACCATGACTCTCTGCGTTGTGTGGATTCTAGAACAGCTCTGGACCTAACGTTTTGGTGCTGAAGACCCGGGACGGAGGTTTGACTGAGGTTTAAGTTTCCTGGCCCCTTCAGGCAATGGGACAGCCTCCCAGTCAACTCCATTCCCCGAACTACACAGCCATTTCCATGCATTCAGCGGCTTGAGTCCATCAACTCAGACCCCCTTGATGCGATGCCGGCTCACCCTCACGGCTCTCAAACATCTACAACTAATTCGGCCCTAGGTAGGTAAGTGACATCTTTCTGCCCAGATCCCCCTGCAGGAGTTTTGTTCGATGTCCCATGGACATCCTGGCTCACCTAAGGGTGATGCCTAAGCCCACTTTAACATGGCACCCAGCTTCGTAAGCCTAGGAAACCTGAGCGCTCAGTCAAAACTCTCTGACACTCCGTG
>PVKY010008355.1:0-14130 GCA_004027775.1 Bradypus variegatus
CGGCATCAGCATTGGATAGAGGGGTAGAGAATATAGTCTTTGGAGGAGCCCTGAAAGGAGCCACTCTGCCTGGTCTGCAGGAGGCATTAAGGAAGGTGGTAGAGAGAACCTTGTGTGGCTGCTAAGGAGGGGTGAGCAGATGTGTGTGTGTGCATGTGTGCACACGTGCTGAGTGTGGAGAGCTGACAGGAGAAGCCCTCAGAGGAGGAGAGGGAAGGGAAAGAGCTGGAAAAGCTCAGCACTGCAGCAATGGTGAAACCAGAGGCACAGAGGCAAGGGAGGAAGCAGGGCTCTTACAAAGCTGAGAGCAGTCAGTGAGTGAAGGAGGGGTGCGACTGGCATGGAGGAAGGGGCCTCCAAAATCCTAGAGAGGACGCTGTGGGGGGTCTGCAGGCACACTGGGCTCCCTGGCACACCCTGCGTCGAGAGCTTGCACTCTGCCACCCAAAGCCTCCGGTTTGAATCTGGGTTCTGCCACTTAGCTGTGGGATCCTGGGTGAATCCTTTGCCTTGCTAAGCCTCAATTTCTTTGGTTGGGAAATGGGATGATAACAACATACCTATTTGGGGCTGCGTTTCCCTGAAAGTGGGCCTAAAATAAAGGCTGATGTACAGGTAGTTTGGGAGTACATTGTCAGAAGCAGGAGGGAGGGGTGGGGACAGGGAGAATGGAAGGGGGTAGGGGAAAGAGCCCGTTCAAGCATGCATTACTGAGTCCTCCATCATGGCATTCTGGGCACTCAATCCCACAGGATCATCTGAGATGCCTCATGAAAAGCTCTCAGGACTTTCCCGGGGGTAAGACAGGAGGCAGCATTTATCCCTCAGCTCCCATCTCCCTTGGATCAGGTTGGACTGTTGGGTGTTAACTCCTCTGCACTTGCAGGCAGGCATGCATGACTGCTGAGCATGGTCCTGCCAGCCCCCCACATCTGAGCCTCCCACCCTGCAGCATCACAGGAACCCTGGAGCAGGAAGCAAGGCACCAGTGCGCAGACCTGAGCCAGGCATCCTCAGGCTGCAATTGAGTGAAGCTGGTCAAAGCCCTGGAGGATGTTCCTGCAGCTGGGCTGGGTAAGAGGCCAAGCCAAGAGGGTTTGAAGTAGTGCCCAAGAGGTGTTCAGTACAGTCCACCCCTTGCAGCACTTGGGTCTGTCCCTGTTCCTCAATGAGTCCAATTCATTAGAGTCCCTATCGAGGTGCTGGCCACCTGCAATCCCTGCGACAACTACACAAGAGGGTAATGGAGACAAGCTAGATCCCCTGCCACTGCAGCTGGCCTCAAGGATGTAATTTATATTCATCATTGCCCTCCTCCATTACCCCTTGTAAATTTTCCTCACCCTGGACCCGTCCCTCAGTTGATCTGGGTTGATGGCCTGGTTGGAGCCCTTGTTTGTCTTGCCCTTACCAGGCAGGAGTTCCTAGATTTGCCTGTTCATCATTATCACTGGGCACAGGAGCACCGAGAGATGCCCCAGGGAATGGCCTGGGTTCCAGACACACTCACCAGGGTGTGCCCCAGCTCCTCAGGGTGATCAGGGTTGATCACTCGCATCTGAATAGTAACTCTTTTTCTTTGCCTGCTGGTCCCCTGGCAGGAGAACCCCAACATGGCAAGATAGTGGACACAGCTTAGGGTTCAGTGGAACCCATTCTGTGCCCAGTGGAGCCCTTGCCCTTCTCCCCCTCTCCCCCCATCCCACCTCCCTCCCCGAGTAACCAGGACTTCTAATCTGACAGAACCTAAGGTTGCAGGGAGGAGAAGAAAACATTTCACATGTGGGTCACTGGGAGTGACTTGGGGTTGGGGAGCATCCTTTTCTACAACTTGTTCCTGGACCATGTGGTCCAGTTCCTGGGGACACGGCACCATTGACCAGCTGTTGGTTCCATGCACAGGACAACACCCCACCCCGCAGGGTGCTGCACCAAGCTGGTTGCTCCAACATTCTCTCAGGGCCCTTGCTTCAGGCTCTTGAACTTGCTGTGCTCCTCCCTTGCCATAGGCCCTGGGCCTTGGTCGGAGGCACAGGTGGGCAGGAACCTGTGTCCCCGGCTTGGCATCCTGTAAGCCCTTGGATGCAGTGCTGTGAGGTTCTGTCCAGATGCACCTGTGTGATGTTGGTCAAGCCTGCCCAGAACGGTTGCTGCAGCTGTGACTAGAATACAAGGCTGGGCCTGGAAAACAGAGGGGTGCAAAAGAAGGGTCCCCAACTCCTCTCATAGCCCAGTGGGCAGATACAAAGAGGACTCAGCACAGCATCCAGCACGCAACAGACACTGCCTTAGAAAGCCCTGCCACCACCTCTGCTCCTTGACCCATCCAAGGCCTCCCTAATCTTCCAGGTCTGGCCTCTGGGCCCCTCCTACAGGAAGCCCTTGGGGCCCACCCCAACCTCAGGGAGCCTCAGGAGCTCAAGCTACACAGGCCCCTCCCTTCTTGCCCAATCTTCCTGTGAGACTCAGGTCCTCTGCCATTGAGTGGGGACTCAGTGGATGTGGGTTCAATCACTAATGGCTCCATGTATGGAGCACTGGCTGTGTGCCTGGCTTTCTGCTTCTTTTCATTTGTTCAGTGAGTCCCCACCATCCTTTTGCCCAGTGAGACTGAGACCTGTAGCAGGTGGGCTAAGTGAAGGTCAGGGGTGGGAGCAGCAGGGCCTGGGGCACCCTGGGGCAGGGCATCTGGGGCATGGCCTGTAGGTGGTGAGTGCTCTGGGTATCCCCTGGAAGAGGATTGCCTCAGGCGTAATCCAGCAGACCAGTGAAGCAGGAGGGATCTTACTGAACTGCCATTATGCCCATTTTACAGATGGGGAACCTGAGGCTGAAGGAAGGGAGGCAGTTTGCCCAAGGGCACAACGCTAGTGGGTAATGGAAGTGGGATTGGGACCCAGGCCTTATAGAAACCTGTGCTTTTGACCACAAGGCTGTCCTGCCTGCCTCTCCCAGCTGCCTGATTGAGTGCATATCTCCAGGAAAGGCGAGTTTGCTTTCTGCTTGGGCATGTCCCAGTAGGCCTCCCAGGGGCAGCAGCTACCCTGGGGCACGGGCAAAGGGACAGATGTGAGTGTGCCCACTAGTGGCCTTCCTGAGTTGGCTGGCAGCCAGTCACCACCTGATGGGTAGGACAAGGGGATTCTGAGCTCCTCCAGTCCCTCCCCACGGCTGTGAAGGTTGCCCGGACTTCCCATCTCAGGCAGTGGGACCCTGGGTGAGTCCTGGGCCTCACAGGGGGCTCAAGGGACTGATCCTGGGTGGAGGCCTGTGGCATGGAGTTTTTAACCCAGTGCTGTCCTCTCTCAGGCAGGACATGTCAGCCAAGGCAGGAGAGGGGAGTGGGCCTGCTGCAGTCACCCAGCCAGGTCTGAGTCACCCAGCCAGGTCTGAGTCCAGTCCTCTGACTCCCACTCCAGTGCTCTTCTACCAAACCCCAAGGGGAAATGGAGGCGGAGGTGTGGGGGTCGTGAAGAGAGGGAGAAGATAGGAAAGTGGGGGGCCTTATGCCCACTCCCTTCCATGTGCCTCACACATAGTAGATGCTTACTAAATATTTGCTGAATGGCCAAATGAAAGTCTAGGTGGGTAGGTGGTTGGATGGATGGACAGACAGACAAACAGGTGGATGATGCCTCACTCCATACTGTTTCAAATCCCAGCCCACTCAGTCCAGTTCTCTCCTCTGCTAACCTGATTTCATTGCCATCAGTTTCTTTCATTTTCTGCCAAGTCACTGCTCTCAACTTGGTGATGGGGCTGGCTGTGCCAGGCATTTGTAGGAAAGAAAGAGAGAGAGAAACTCAGACCCTCTCGGCCAGCTCCATTTTCAAGAAGAGGAAACTGAGGCAGGGGCAGGCTTGCTTGGCCCTAGAAGGCTCCCCTCCTGGTCCCAGCAGCCTTGAGCCTCTACCTCTGCCATGCCTCACTCACCACTATGGGGGAAGCCTTAGGATTCCTCCATCTGATTTTTGTTAACTAGTTGGGAGGGGGGAGCACTAGTCAACAGATTGGGCTCCCTGAGTCCTCACTAGCCATGCCAAGTCTTCTCACAGATGCCACAAGGGAACCAGCTTTGCCATGGCTCCCGGGAAGCTCCCGCTGGCCCCTGAGAGGCACATCAGGACATCCCTGGCCCAGCCTATGGGCTGCACCCCCGGCCCCTTCCTCTCTGCCCACCTCACACTCCCAAGAGCTCATTACTGTCCCCCACATGTACTGTGGCCTTGGGCAGGGCCCCTGCTGCTCTCTAAGCCTCAGTGTCCCCAGCTGAGTCCCTTCTGATCCTCACCCTCCAGGACTCCTTGGTCCTCCAAGCTCTGTCTTCCTCCCTCTCTCTGTGCCCCTTTCTCCCTAGACCCCCTCCTGCCCCCACTACCACCTCTGTCTCTGGACTCCCAGTTCCTAACATCTTGACTTATCCCTCCTCCTGCCCACCCTCCTCAGAGAATGCCAAGTCTGCAGGTTTCCACGACCTTGTGCAGCGGGCAGGCTGGAGCAGGAGTGCAGAGCTTTGCAAGGAGGGCCTTGGGCAGGGCCTCTCTCATGGGAGCCTTGCCCCATTGGTCCTGGGGGTGCTGCTCTGCCTTTGTGCCTACTCTCTCCCCACACCTTATGCCATTGCCATGCTTTATTTTTTCCATCATCATCTAATTTAGTTTATTTATGTATATATTTATTGTCCACCTCAGTCCCCAACCCCCACCCCAGCCCATTAGAAGGTCAGTTCCATGAGGGCTGGGATTTCTGTCTGCAGTGGTCACTGCTCTGTCCCCAAAGCCTAGAACAGTGCCTGGAACACAGTAGGTGCTCAGCAAGGAACTGACGAATCAAGAGCGTTCTCCGTGTTCTGACACGCACTGTTCACTGTGCACTTACTCCTGCACCAGCTCACTGCCTTTGATCAACAGAAGGACGCCAATCCCTTTTGAGAAGATGGGAAAACTGAGGCTCAGCGGAGGAATCCAAGGGAAAGGATAAACCCAAGGGAGAGGACGAGCCCAAGGTGTCACAGCAGATGGGTGGCCGGCAATCGAACCCACGCATCCAGGCTGTGGCGCCTGCGCTCTTAGCACTCCCTCCCACCACCCAGAGGTGGCCGCCGTGTGGCTGGCCGCGTCCGGAAAAGCCGCGGGGGTGGGGTGGGGGCGGGATCAGTCTCCAAGGTCTTCGGCCACGCCCGCATTCGTGGAATGGAGAAACTGAGGCACCCAGGTTTCCTTGAATTTCCGGGAAGCCTCCCCAAACCCGAGCCAGTCCTTGGACTGGCCCGAACCCGCGCCCGCGCCCCCTCGCGGGACCCTGCCCTCCTTCCCCCCACCTCCCCTGATCCCGCCCCCTCCCCCAGGCCCCGGCCCGAGGCAGAGCTTGGCCTGCGCCCACCGGGAACCAGGGAGGGAGAGAGAAAAATGAGTTTTCCTGCCGCCCGGTGGCGGTGTCAATTGATCGGGCGCGGGCGGGGGCCGCGCGCCGGGCTGGGGGCCTCGTTCGCAGCTGCCGGCGCACAATTATCGGGAAAAAAACTGGGGCGGCTGCTGCGGTGAAATTAGTTATCGATCCCTCGGCGGGGCCGCGGGGCCGCGCTCGGCGCTGACGGCTGCAGACCCCGGCCAGGCCCCGCTGGGCGGGGGTGAGAGAGGCGGCGGGGGCGGGCCCTCTCCTGCTCTCTCCCTCTCCTCCTCTCACCTCCTCCCCCGCCCGCCCTCGGCAGCTCTGCTCTCTTCTCTCCTTCATCCCGCCGCTGTATCGACCCTCGGCCGACCCCGGCGCGGACAGGCGCCCGCTCCCACCTCCCCCTCCTCTCCTCGACTCGGCAACCGCCGCGCTGGCCACCCCGCGAGCCCGGCCCCGAGCTTTAGCTTGGAGCGGGGATGCCCAGGATGCCCCCGGCGCGGGCCCTGCCCTGGGGAGCCCGCGAGCTGGCCGGGAGGAAGGATCTAAGCCCGGCAGCTGGGGCGAGGGCGGGGCGGTCCCCGGTGAGAGAGGGCAGCGGGTGGTGCAGCGGTTGGGAGCTAGCTGCGGGCCCCCAGCACACCGGGTTTGAAGCCCAGCTCCCTGGGAAAGTTGCTTGACCTCTCTGAGCTTGTTTCCTCATCTATAAACCGGGGCTACTTGTACCTACGTCTTGCTTGTTGAGAGGATAAGATGAGAGAATTGATGAGGAAAAGATGAGAAGTGCCTGACATTTGTCGCTGCCACTATCGAGTCTGAGATAGGGTGTTTGGGATCCATTTCGAGTTTATACCACTGGGTGTTAATAACGACTCCAAGAAATGGGGGCAACATCCCATTTTACAGATGAGGAAACTAAGCTCAGAGAGACTAGAAGACTTGTCACAGCGGCACAGCGAGTGGGTGGTCCCCTGACTCACAGTGAGAGGTCACTGCAGGGGGGCGAGGGGCAGGGACAGCTGGAGTGGAATGCCAGGCACCTGCAGCCTGCTGGAGAGAGGAGGGGCCCGAGGGTGATCTGGGGGCTGCTGCTCAGCAGAGTGGTGCTGACAGAGCAAGGCGCCTGGTCAGGGGTGGGGGAGTTTGGAGGAAGAAGGGGGTCAGGTTGGGGCCACAGCATGCCCCTATGAAGCTGAGCTGTGATGTTCTGTAGCTTCTGGCTCAGGGCAGCTCAGCTTCGCAGCCTCCCGGAAGGGAGGGGAAGAGGAGGACGGAAGGGGCCTTCACCCAGAGGCAGCCTGCCACCCCTCTCTTCCCAGCACCCACTAGGAGGGGACCTCCAGACTGGAGGGCAGAGGATCTGAGTTCTAATCCTGACCCTCCACTCACCAGGCTGGGTCCTTGGGCAAGTCCCTGCCCCTCCCCAGATCTCCTACAAGGAGAGGATCAGATCTAGCGTCCCCAGTGCCCCTTCAGCTCACTCGTCTCCTTGCTGCCCACCTCCCCAGCTGACCTGCCAGCTATGGTCTCCTTTATCTCTGTGGCACATATTCATTGAGCACCCACTATGTGCTAGGAACTGTGCTGGACACAGGGAGCACAGCTAATGACAAAACAGCCCCTGCTGTCCTCTTTTGGAGCAAGATAAGTATTAAGCAAATCATTACCCAGCCCTGTACCTATACCTGCAGTGAGTTCAGGAGACTGAGAGGATATATGGGGAGTCGGCAACAGGGAAGGCTTCCCGGAGCAGGTGAGATTTGAACTGAAACTCAACGTGGAGTAGGAGGGAACAAAGGCAGGGGAGATCTGCCCAAGCCAGGGGTGGTGGGGATACCGGAATATTAGAGCTACTGAAAGCCCAGTGGGCTTGCGGGTTGTGAAGGAAGCCATCGTGAGGGCAGGGAGAACACAAAGGGGTTTGAGCCCTAGCTTTATCTTCTGTAAAACTGCCCCTCACTCAGCTTCTGGAGAACAAGTAAGGCTCTATTTCTTCATTTGTATGCTAGTTATACAAGTGGGTTCATTTTGTAAAAATTCCTACACCTGAACGCCTAAGATGCACTTCTCTGTATGTGCATTATCCTTCAATAAAAAGGTATACACACACAGCCACGCTGGCTCTCTCCTCTGAGCCTCCAGTGGCTCACGGACAGCAGCCTGTGCAGTAGGAGTGATCAACCCCATGTGGCAGAAAACAAAACTGAGGTCATAGGAGAACCAAGTCCTTGTCACCTGGCCAGCCAGTGTTTGTGACCACATTTGTCCACACTGGCAGGAAAATGAAGTTCAGGGAGTTACCCGGCCCCAAATACATCACTCTCCAGCACAACCCTGAAGGCCTTGGCCAACCAGGCCCATCCCATCCCCATTCCTTTGTCTCTATTCCTCCCCTGTTGTGCCTGGTTTCCAGCCACATGGGACTCCTGGCCACTCCTCAAACTCACCTGTTATGCTTCTGCCTCTGGGCCTCTGCCCAGGCTGTTCCCTGGTGTTCAGCCTAGCAGATAACCCTGTGCTGGGTATTAGGGACACATGTGTGCCCAAGGGGCCATGGTCCCTGCCCTTAAGAAGCTCTCAGTGTAGCGCACAAATGTGCATCTGGGTGTGTATCTGCAGGAACGTGAGTGCCTTTTGTCAGGTTTTTATAAGCATGCAGGCATATGTGAGATACATGTATATTTGCATGTACATCTTTGTATGCACATAAGTACACGAGCACTGTGTATATAGGCATGACTGCATGTGTATGCGCATTGCTATGTTCACATATACATATGTATAAGTATGAATAGCTTTACATTCATGTGTAGACATGAATAAATGTGTACACATTCATATGCAAGCATGCACTTTTATACACATGCATCTTTGTGTATATTTTGTGTGCATCTTGTGGGTGTCTTCATATTTGTGTTTGTGCATGGTTTTCAGTGCATATTTGTGTGTAGGTGACCATCCCTGTAAATGTTTATATGCAAATTAACGTGCAATCTCTGTGGCTGTATGGAGTTGTGTGAATATGTGTAAAATGGCTGTGTGTGTCTGTATCTGATACATATTTGCATTTATGGGCACATAATCTCCAGCACAGTAGCACACATGTGTATGTAGGTGCACCTGTTGCATGTACCTCACCTTTGTGGCTTCATCCCCTCTGTGTATTTGCACACACACACACATCATGTGTAATTCCTTTACACACATGCATGTCAGTGTATGTAGCTAATCCCATGTGCACACTTCTGTGGACACTTATGTTTATGTCTGTACCTATGTTTGCCTCCATGCACCTTCTGAGAATACATGTGAGTGCCCTGAATGTGTGTAATCCCACACTTATCAGGGAGCGCATCAGACTGCCATGGGGAGGAGGGTGTTTTCCCATGTTTCAGCAGAGTGTTAGAGGATAGTGAGAACAGGGAGGAGCTTGGCTGCTGGTTGCTTGGATGCTGAAGAGGGAGGCAAAACTTAAGCAGCATTGCCCAATGGCCCCTGTCATCCTTGCCTTCCCTGCACCCAGCTGGGGTTCAGGGGCTGGCAAAGGCAGGCGACAGCAGGTGGCCTTGATGAGCAAGCTGAAGCCTCCCCCGGGTCCCCTTTCCAAGGGAGACTCTCATGAGCCTCTGCGCTTACAGAGATGCACCGTCTGCCTCCAGTCAGCTGCTCATGACTCTCACACCTGCGCCCGGGACCTCCACTCTGAGCATCCAGCTCCAGGGGCCCGTCTCCTCTCAACTTTCTCTCCACCCCACAGCCCAGGCTTCAAGGCCCAGGCCAGGGTTGATCTGGGGCTCTTGTCCTAGACAGCGTGAGCTGCCTGGGAAGGCAAGATGCACAAGTCCACGCTTCCTCAAACTGCCCACCTTGGGGGTAGTGATGGAGCCCAGTGTGCAGAAAACCTGCTCTCTCTTGCTTTCTGTCACAACAATCCCTAATCTAAACCTGTGATGTCCTTCCATCCACCACAGCTTGCCCTTGCCAAACTCCCTCACCCCTTTGTGGCTCCTGCCATCCTTTCTTCTGGGATCATCTTATCACAACTCCTCATTCTCTAAAGACATTGGGGCCACCCAGAATCCTCTTCTCCCTCCCACCCCCCACCCCACTCAGAGTGCCTCCATCCTCTAGGACCACCTGGTCAGCCTGCTGGCCTCTCCCTTCCTCTATCCTGTGATCCCCGAGGACCTCTGTCTTGCCCTGTGCACCACAACCCACCTGACCTCATCCTTGCTTGGACGGGCCCCGTGATGAGGTCTGAGATTCAGACCTCCTGACTCCTCCCTGCTTCCCCCATCCAGCCCTCACTCTCCTGAGAAGATCAGTAATCTTGCTGTTCTCTTTCAGACCCCGCTGCCCCCCAGGTCCATCCACATTCGCTATCTGTATAATATCCTGCCAAGTCCCACCCTAGGGCCAGCTCTGGCCCTAGGAGGGTCCCCAAACAGCCTCCCCAGATTTGACCTCGAAGCAGTGGCATTATCGCTTTCAACCAGCCTTTCTTTCACAGCCATCCCACCCTAGACACCCCTCTCCCCCAGTTTCTCTGCTCCTTCTCTGTAGGTCCCTTTTCAGGCTTCCCAGGTGGCTCTTCTTGTTCTGTCTCTTGATTACCTGATTGTGTGTCCTGAGTCCTACCCCTGGCCCCAGCTCTCCCGGATCATGTCCACTAAGCCTATGGCCTTCCAGACTTGACCTCCAGTCCCATCACTTTCTGGTGTCCCATAGCCCATGGCCTTAGCAGGTCCTCTCCACCTTGATCCCACACCACCTGGTCTCTCAGGCCAGAAGCCAGGCATCACACCTGCCCCTCCCTTCTCCCTCGACCTCCCCAGCCAGTCAGTCACCACATTTTGTGCCTTGGGTTTGTTGAGCATCTTGGATAGAGGTTTCATTAATTTTGGAAAGTTTCTGGTCATTATTTCTTCCAATATTTTTTCTAATCCTACTCTCCTTCAGGAACTCCAATACCCATGCTTAGAGTTATCCTACAGCATACTAGTGCTCTTTTCAGTTTTTGTTGTTGTGGTAGTTCTTATTTTTGTTGTTGGAGTCTTTTTTCTCCCTGTTTCATTTTGAATAGTTTTTATAGCTATGCATTTAAACTCACTAGTCTTTCCTTTTGCCTTGTCTAATCTGCTGTTAATCCCATCAGTATATTTTTCATTTTAGACACTGTAATTTTCATCTCCAGAAGTTCAACTTGGATCTTTTTAGTATCTCCATGTCTTAACTTTTTGAACATATGGAATACAGTGATAATAACTTAGTGTCCTTCTCTGGTAATTCTAACATCTGTGTCAGTTCAGGGTCAGTTTCAATTGATTGATTACTCTCTTCTTTATAAATCATGTTTTCTAGCTTCTTTGCATGCCTGATCATTTTTTATTGGATGCCAGACATTGTGAATTTTGGGGGTTGGATATTTATGTATTGCTATAAATCTTGTTGAGCTTTGTTCTGGGAAGCAGTTATGTTACTTGAAGACTGATTCATCCTTTAAGGTCTTGCTTTTATGAATTGTTAGGTGGGTCTGGAGGAGTATTCAGTCCAGGACTATTTACTCCCCACCTCTAAGGCAAGGCTTTTCTGAGTACTTTACCCAAAATCTCATGAATCATCAGCTTTTTGTGTCTGGCAGGTGGGAGCAGGCTGACTTCCCTGTGTGAGGATGCCCTGGTCCCTCTAATTCTTTCAGATGGGACCTTCCCTGGCTTCTTGAAAACCCTTGTTTCATGTTTTTGTTTTTTTCTGAATGTTGTGGCTGTTTCAAATAGGAGAGTAAATTTGGTCTCTGTTACTTTGAAGCAAAAGTCAGTCACCAAGTTTTTTGATTCCACTTCCTCAATAATTCTCAACATCTCTCCCACTCCCTGCCACACAGCCAGACCCCCTGCCCTTTCCTGGGCAACACCACAGCCTTTCAGGGTTATGTCTCTGCTCCGTTCAAATAATTTTCCATGCAGCAGCAGCCAGAGAGTCCTTTCTAAATTGCAGCTCTGACCATGCCCCTCCCCAGCTTAAAACCTTCTGCTCCGCATGGTCTTGAGGCTGAATTTCAAACTCCTAACCGTGGCTCATGAGGTCTTGATACAGCCAGCCATGAACTGGTCATTTTCTCATTGAGTCTTTCTCTACCGGGACTTTGCACATGCTCTCACTCCTGCAGGAGCTCCTGGCTTCCCTCTTCTCTGGATAAATGACTGTTCATCCTCCAGGCCTCGGTGTAGGTGATGCCTGCTCCAGGTGCCCTCTCACCTTTTAGGGAGGGAAGGAGCCCCTCCCCTGTGTGAATCTGCCCCTTAGCACAAATAGCCTGAATTGTGGCTGTCCGGTGCTGGCTGATCTCCCCTCGGTGGGGCCTCCCTGAGGGTGAGGGCTGTGCCTTAGTCATCTTGGCCCCTCTTGCTGAGCCCTGCCCAATGTATATGCTGAATGAATGAATGCACGCACGCATGCATGAATGAATGAATGATGGACCAGGCCCAGCAGGGAGGGCTGGTTTGAAGGAGAGGGAGACCAGGATTATAGCTCAGGAGACCTGGATCCTCCTCCCAGCCCTGCCCCAACTTGCTGTGTGATTTCCGGCCAGTTACCTGCTCTGTTTTAAGGCCTTGTTTCTTACATGACAAACAAAGGGCTCCTTTGTTTCTGGCTGTCACAGCACTCGCCTGTGTCTACAGCATCAAGGGGATGTGAGTTGGAAGGAATATCAGTCATGCCGAACCCATCCTCCTTGTTTGAACGATGGGGAAACCAAGGCCCAGAATGGGGAGGACTGGCCTAGGGTCACTCAGCACGTAAGTGGCAGAGCCCAGCTTGAGGCCCACATGCCATCGGCTCTCAGTTTTGCTCTTCTGGGCTTTGGTAAAGAATGTGGAGAAAAAGAAGCCCCACTCCCAGTGTCTTGGAGGGGGTTGCCTCTGGGGAAGTCTCAGGTGATCTGGGGCTCTCCGGGGCTGGGGTACTCCGGGACTGTGGTACCCCAGGGCTGGGGCACTCAGGGGCTGGAGTTCTCTGAGGCTAGGGTACTCCAGGGCTGGGACCCTCTAGGACTGGGGCTGTCTGGGGCTGGAGTTCTCTAGGGCTGGGGTACTCTGTGGCTGGGGTATTCTGGGGCTGTGGCCAGGACTTCTGTATATCTTGCCCTTCCCAGGACCCAGAAACCACCAATGGGGAGGTGGAGGAGAAAGGTCACTCTGAAGTGGCTACACATCCAACTGGGGGAGGACTTTGTGTATATGTATGGGGAGGGCTCAAGGTCAACCTGAGGTCAGACACTGTCCAGTTTAATTACTCATTAACCAGGCAAATACAGCCATTGAGTTAATGAGCAGCACCTGGCTAGGGAGGGGATCCAGTAAGCAAATTCCTTTCTGAGGGAGGGCAGGGGCAGGGATACGTGACAATGAGCAGTTGGTGACAAAGTTCTCCATCCATCCATCCATTCATTCATTCACTCATTAGCTTCTTGCTCTGTGCCTATGAACGAGCAGGGCGGTGGAGATCCAGCTGGTAGGGGAACAGAGCAAAGAGACAAGGACAGTCTAGTGTGGTCAGTGCTATTGCAGGGGCAGAACAGGATGGGGGGCCAAGGGAGCTCAGGTAATGCCTTCAGGCCAGCATCGGGGAAGTCAGCAAAGGTGCTTGGAGAGGGTGAGGTCCCAGAAGAAACCCGAAGGGCTCGTGTGCTTGGTGTGCTGTCAGGGGCACTGTCGATCTCTTAGCCCCTAACTGCCCTCCAGCTCAACTTCTATAACACTCCCTGCCTCCTTAGAGATAGCGTCACCGTGTCTACTTCTATCCTTGCTTTCCTTGCACTGAAAGACAAGTTGGGGGGCTTCCTTGGTGGGCCATGGCTACCCACTGCACCCCCTAAGCCCAGTGCTTGACTCTTGGGCAATATTTGTGGAACAAATAACGAGGAAGGGGCTGAGTGGCCTGAAGAGCAAGCAGGCTGGAGGAGGAAGAGATAGAGGACAGATTCCAGAGGGAGGGAGGGAGGACAGGGTCCAATGGGTATGGCAGTTCAGGTGGAGGGCCTGAGGGGAGGCCAGGTGGGGAGGCCCCAGGGACAGTCTGGTGATCTTCTCCCTGGCACAAACCCTCCCTGTGGGCATCTGAGCCAGGCCCTGGGAGAGAACGTCCCGGAATTGGGGAAGTGATAAATACTAGGGCCCAGCTATAGATAGGAATTGGGAGTAGAGGTTTGAGGACAGGAAGGGTGGTGGGAGGGCAAGGAAAGGGGTGGAAAGAGATGGGTTCCCAGGGTGAGCAGAGGAAAGCAGCGAGGAGAGACAGAAAGAAAGGAAAAGAACAGACAGCACCAGAAGACTTTAGCTGAGCAAGGCAGCGTCCTGGCAGGGGGGCAAGATGTCACCTGGGAAAGTGGGGGCCAACTTCCCAGCTGGGACATTTTAGAAGACACTAGAGAGGGAATCAATTGTTGGGAAGGGCCTGGGAGTTCTCAGGGGGGTGAAGAGTGTGTGTGGGGGGTAGGGGGGCAGGTGCTTGTGTATGTGTGTTATATGTGCATATCATTTTGTGTGTCAATGGGTGTGTATTCCTGAGTGTGTGTATCATTGTGTTGCAACTGTGAGTGTTGCTGTGTCATTTTGTGTGTGCAGTTGGGTGTGTATATGACTAGGAGTGGGTGCGTGCGGCTGGGGGATGTGTGTGTGTGACTGGGTGCGTGTGTGGCTGGGGTGTGTGTGGCTGGGTGTGTGTGTGGCTGTGTGT
>PVKY010008356.1:0-14150 GCA_004027775.1 Bradypus variegatus
TATAGTTGATACACTAGGTCAACCGCCTCCCAAACCGTAATGAATTCCTCTCTCTTTTCACAATTACTGAAATGAGTTTGGAATGGAGAGGAAAAAAAGAAAACACACACACACACACACACACACACACACACACAAAACCTCATCATCTGAAGCCAAGCTATACAGGGAGACGTTAGATCACTTTTGGCAGTAGAGAAAGACTCTGAGAACTGGACTTGTAGGTAAATTCAAGGAACTCACACCTTTATGTGCTGCTTTTAATGACCATTCTCTCCCCTGAGGGTTGGTCAGAATTCTTTTCTATTGGCTAACTTTAACTTGCGCTTGTCCTGGGAAAGTACCTGTTTACAACCTGAAACACACAGTCCACGAAACAAAGAGTGATGGTCATGCACACAGGAACTGGGAAGCATGGGAGGTACCTATAAAAAATTTAAGTCTTCCCACTGAGAAGAATTTATCTTCTGTAAAATCTTAGTTTATGTTTCTTTTGCTTACAGTCCCCCCAAATCCTAATTTGTTTTATATATCCAAATCATATTAAAAGTGGATTTATTCCATCTTTATGACTGATTTGTTTAGAAATTAAAAGTCAACGTATTTTGGTAACATTTAATTAAAACATCTTTGCAGCAAGGATGACATTGGCCCTGAGACCATGTGAGGTGAGGCAGGCAGGTGTTGCTAACCCTGATCATCCGGCAAATAACAAGTTCATTCTACCACAAAAGACTGCTCCTGGGCACAGAAAGGAGCAGTGCTGTACAGTGGGAAGACTCCAGATAGAAGGCCAAATACCAGGGATCTACTTCTAGCTCTGCTAGTACCTTGCTGGCTCTCAACATCTTTGAGCCTCCATTTACTCGCCGCTAAAATGAAGCTGCTGGACTAGATAGTCTCAAAAAGAGAAGCAGGGTGGACATGGGCATTATCTCATCTGCATTTACATCAGTTTCTTTAATCTGTAAAATTGTTTATTGTGAGTTGATGTGAGGATAAAACAATCTAAGACAGGCAAAGTTCCTAGAACAGAGTCTGGCTCATAGTAAACACTCAAATGTTATTAGCAACATCATCATCTAAAATCCCTCATAGCCACAAATAAGACCTGATCATATCCACCACGGAGGATACCAAAGAAGGACTGGATATCCCAACTGGATTTGGGAAACAAAATCTGTATATGAGAAAATTAGAGAACAACACAAAATTACCAGATTAAATGTGAGGTTGAATCTTCCTCCTTCACTAGTCTATACCTTCCTCCAGAGTTCTGAACAAGTGAGAATTGAGAATTGTCCTTTTTTTTTTGGCTGAATCTCTGCTTATTCACTTTTGGTCCAAACAGAAGCTGAGAGAGTTTGTTAAGAGACTGGTCCTACGAGAACTACTAAAGGGAGTCCTGCTGGATGAAAAGACAAGACAGGGTACAGAATTGAAGAATATTAGTAAGGGTAATTTAAAGGATAAAAAGAGAGAAAAAAATAGATCTGACAAGTAAAAACCAAAGGATAAGGTGGTTGAATCAAGAACTGCCTTTACAGTAATAACTTTGAATGTTAATGGATTAAACTCCCCAACCAAAAGACACAGATGGGCAGAATGGATTTAAAAGTATTATCCGTTTATATGCTGTTTATAAGAGACTCATCTTAGACCCAAAGATGCAAATAGGTCAAAAGTGAAAGGATGGAAAAAGATATTCCACAGAAGTAGCAACCAAAAGAAAGCTGGAGTAGCTATACTAATACCAGACAAAATAGACTTTAAATGCAAAAAATGTTATAAGAGATAAAGAAGGGCACTATATAGTAATCAAAGGGGCAATTCAACAAGAAGAAATAATGATCATAATTTTTATGCTCCTAATTAAGGTGTCCCAAACTACATGAGACAAACACTAGCAAAACTGAAGGGAGTAATAGACAACTCTACCACAATAGTGGGAGATCTCAACCTACCACTCTCTCCAATAGATAGAATAACTAAACAGAGGATCAATAAAGAAAGATAGAACCTAAATAATGGGATAAATGAACTAGACCTAACAGACATATATAGAACACTGTATCCCCAAACAGCAGGATACACATTCTTCTCAAATGCTCATGGAACATTCTCAAGAATGTTTTTTTTTTGTGCCATATGCTGTGGCACAAAACAGGTCTTAATAAATTTTAAAAGATTGAAATTATACAAATAACTTTCTCTTATCATAATGGATTGAAGCTGGAAATCAACAAACAGAGAATCAGAAAATACACAAATATATGGTGGTAAAACAACACACTCTTAAACAATCAGTGAGTCAAAGAAGAAAATTGCAAGAGAAATCAGTAAATATCTCAAGACAAATGCAAATGAGAATGCAGTGTACCAAAATTTATGGGATGCAGTGAAGGCAGTGCTGAGAGGGAAATTTATAGCCCTAAATGCCTACATTAAAAAGAAGGAAAGAGCAAAAATCAGTGACTTAACTGAACAACTGGAGAACCTGTAGAAAGAGCAGCGAACTAACACCAAAACAAACAGAAGGAAAGAAATAACAAAGATTGGAGCAGAAATTAATGAAATGGAGAATAAAAAAATAGAGAATCAAAATCAAAAATTGGTTTTTTGAGAAGATCAATAAAATTGAAAAACCCTTACCTAGACTAACAAAGACCAAAAGAGAGAAGCTGCAAATAAATAAAATCAGAAATGGGGCAGGGGATCATTACTACAGACTCTGAAGAAATAAAAATGATTGTAAGTGGTTACTATGAACAACTATATGCCAACAAGCTAGACAAATGAGATGAAATGGACAACTTCCTACAAACACAAGAACAACCTACACATACTTGAGAAGAAATAGAGGACCTCAACAAACCAGTCACAGGTAAAGAGGATCAAATCAGTCATCAAAAACATACCAACAAAGAAAAACCTATCACAGGATGGCTTCACAGGCAAGTTTTACCAAGCATTCCAACAAGAATTAATACCATTCCTGCTCAAACTCTTCCAAAAAGTTGAAGAGGAACACTACCTAACTCATTATGTGAAGCCAACATTACCCTATTTCCAAAGCCAGATAAAGATACTACAAGAAAACAAAACTTCAGACCAATCTTTCTAATGACTACAGATGCAAAAATCCTCCACAAAATACTTGCAAATAGAATCCAACAGCATATTAAAAGAATTATATACCATGACCAAGTGGGTTTTATTCCAGGTATGCAATGATGGTTCAATACAAGAAAATCAATCAATGAAATACACCACATTAACAAATTAAATAGGAAAACCATATGACCATCTCAATTGTGGGAGAAAATGAGTTTGGCAAAATTCAGCATCCTTTCATGATGAAAACACTTCAAAAGGTAGGACTTGAAGGAAACTTCCTCAACATGCTAAAGGCCATATATGAAAAACCCACAGCTAACATATTCATGCTGTTTTGACCACTGTGGCCTTATAAAATGCTTTAAAGTCAGGAAATGTGATACCTCCCACTTCATTCTTCTTCTTCAAGATATTTTTAGCTATTTGAGGCCTCTTACCCTTCCAAGTAAAACTGATAATTAGCTTCTCCATTTCTGCAAAGTGGTTTGTTGGAATTTTGATTGGTATTGCATTGACTCTGTAGATCAATTTGGGTAGAATTGACATCTTAATGACATTTAGCCTTCCAATTCATGAATATGGAATGCACTTCCATTTATTCAGGTCTTCTTAGATTTCTTTCAGCAATGTGTTATAGTTTTCTGTGTACAAGTCCTTTACATCCTTGGTTAGGTTTGTTCCTAGATATTTGATTCTCTTAGGTGCTATTGTAAATGGAATTCCTTTCTTGATTACCTCCTTGGATAGCTCATTACTAGTGTAAAGAAACAACATTGATTTCTGCCTATTGATCTTGTATCCTGTCACTTTGGTAAAGTAGCTTTGCTGTCTCTTTCCTGGATTTTCTAAATATAGGATCACGTCATCTGCAAGTAGCGACAGTTTTACTTCTTCCTTTCCAATTTGGATGCCTTTTATTTCTTGTTCTTGCCTAATTGCTCTAGCTAGAATTTCTAGCACAGTTTTGAATTGCAGTGATGATAGCTGGCATTCTTGTCTTGTTCTCGATCTTAGAGGGAAAATTCTCAGTCTCTCACCATTGAGTATAATCCCTCCATATTATTGCCCCATAGTATTGGTGTGGTACATTTGTTACTGTTGATGAAAGAGTATTAAAATATTCTGTTAACTATAGTTCCTAGTTTGCAATAGGTACATTTCCCCCCATATACCCCTCTATTATTAACTCCTTATAATAGTGTCATACATCTGCTCTAGTTCATGAAAGAACTTTTTTATATTTGTACATAAAGGTAGATATGATAGATATATATCAAACCATATGCCTTGAAGGTAGGGAACATGTATTCTTTTCAAGTGCCCATAGAATAGCCACAATAATTGATCATACCATTGATCAACACAAAGGAAATTTCAATAAATTTCAGAAAGTAGAAATTATATATAGACATCATTCTCTGTTCACAAGGCAACAAAAGTAAAAATTAATACAAGATCAGTGAATATAAAAAAAAACTTGTCCTTATTTAAACAGCTTTTAGGTTAAAGTAGAAATCCAAATCCAAATAGCAGAATTTCAAGAAAACAATGACAGTGACAATACTACATATTAGGATCTGAATCTAGAGGTAGAGCTAAAACAGTGCTCATAGAAAACATCAGAGCCGTAACAACTCACAGAAGGAATGGAATTGAAAGAATTGAACATTGACTCAGAAAATTAGAAAAAGAACAACAAAATAAATCAAAGGAAAACAGAAGGAATAAAATAATAGAAGGAATGAATGAATTAAATAATGGGAAAAACAAAATAAATAAATAAGCATGTCATTGAGTGAAAAACAAGAAAAATAAATAAGCCTTCTCAGAAATCAAGGGAGAAAGAACAAATGTGAAAAATAATAAATAAGAATATAATGCAGAAACTAAGGAAATAAAAAAACTATTTTGCAAAACTTTATGTGCAAAAATTTGCAAACCTGAGAGAAAGGGATACTTTTCAAGAGAATTTACTGACACTAAGTCCATAAAGTCTAAATAGACCAAATATCATAGATAAAGAGAAAATCATAAAGGACTAGACTTCAAAGAGCCTCAGGGCCAGAAGTTTCCCAGGTGAATTCAACAAACCCTTAAAAGATAAATAATTTCAAAGCTATTTAAACTGTTCTAAAACATACACAATGAGGGGAAACTTCCAAATCCTTTTTATGCAGCAAAGATAACGTTGACAACAAAACCTGACAAAGGCTGTACAAAAAGGAAAGTGTAAATGAATCTCACACATGAATATTGATGCATAAATCCTAAATAAAAATATTAGCAATCAGAATGCAGCAGCATAATAAAAGAATAATGCCTCATACCAAGTGCCGCTTATTTTAGGAATCCAAGGACAACTCAATAAAAGAGAGCTAAGGAGAAAAATCATGATCATCTATCGACTGTGAAGATGCATTTGACAAAATGCCACACAGGCTTTTATTTACATGAAGAAATACTGGAAGGATAGATAAGAAACTAATGAAAGTGATAACGAGGTGAATATTAGCACAGAAGGGGCAAGATTCTCAATGTACATCTTTTTATACAGTTTTCACCTTGAAACCATGTGTTTGTTTTACCCATTCTAAAATCAAAGCTTTCTGTAAACGTTACCTAATAGTATTTGAGTTACCATTTTATTCCATATTGGGCACTTGGAGCTGTGTTCTTGTCGAAAAATCCAGCTTCAAGTAAATCACAGACAAGAGCAACATTATGTCACAGAACTTTAGATCAGAGTTAACTAAAATAAAGGCCAAATGTGCTTGCTGCTTTCCTTCCAGAAGGTATTTCATTGCACCATCTTGCCCATGGGAGGTAGGCAAACCTTGGACTGTTCTAGCACAAATGAACATGGGCCTTGATAACCCACATATCTTCTCGATCCAATCAGGCTGTCATTTGATAAGGGAAGGAAACAAAACCTTGAATTGCTCCACCTTCTGGCAGAGCCCAGACTCCTAGCCTTTCCATTAAATCCAGCTCCCTTCCTCCAGCTGAAGTGTGAAGTGGCAAAACAGGCAGCATGGATGGCCCAGGACTCCCTAAAGGGTTCTGAGGTGTCCTTGAAAATCCACTCCAATGGGCTGTGTTTGTCCCACTGGCAATTTCGGGCCCTCATCTGTGCCAGCACCGCGGACAGAGAGCTGGAGACAGCTGGCCTGCCAAGGAGCTCGGAGTAAGTTGAGGCAGGCTGGGGGTACTTACCACCTGAGAAACGTGCAGAGGAAACCTGCGGGAAAGCTCTTCAGCCCAGCCAGGGAGGTCAGGCAAGCCTCTCCAAAGGGCCAAGGTTACAGGATGAGGAGGAGGTGGAGAGAAGTGCCGCCTCTGCCTGAAAAGCCCATGGCCTGCCCTGCTGACCCCTCCTCCTTCAGGCGTTCCCTTCCTCAGACAATCCAGGGAGGGACCTCCTGTTCTCCTCACACACTGATGTATTTGTTTATTGTTTGCTGTTGCCGCCCTAGGACCTAGTCAGATGCTTGGCAACCAGCAGGTGCCTGGAAAAGATGTGTTAAAAGAATGAGTGATTTGTAGGTTGCACTCTTGAAGGAAAGCTGGTCAGGGGTGTTTGCATTAATGTTATCTGTTTCTCTGGCTAAATCTCTCTACATCTGCAGAAAACCATTCATGTGGTTCTTCTTTACTGAAAGAACCTGTGCAGGGCCACATATTTGTGGGTGCAGCTAATGATTTAGCATACTGAACTTGGGAACAGTGATTTCCCCCACTGGGTCCTCTTAGCCCTCTTTGCTTTGCTCGGTTTTGTTCCCTTTCTCCATGTCCCACCATAACTCTTCCTCTCCCCCCAAGTCATAGCAAAGATACCAAAAATATCTTTTAGATGAAAATGCATTTTAAAGGGTGGCCTGAAGGCTCTGAGGAAAGAGCAGGTATAAACATACCCCCCACTGCTATTTACTATTTGCTGCATGACCTTCAGCTTCTCTCCAGCCTTCGTTTCTCCCTCTGTAGAAAAGAAATGGCCTCTCTGCCCTGTTTATTGACCGTGTTTGTAAAACTCATAACAGGATACCTGGTACATAATAGATGCTCAATAAATGCAAGCTGAAATGGTTGCTGTTATTATTGGTGACGACGATGGCGGGATTATCAGCTCATCCATCAGTCTCAGCACATTGCAAATACCAATTGACCAAACCTCCTCTTTCGTCCCTTTATGTCTGTGTGTGCAGAGAGCAGTGATGAGAAGACAAAGATATTGAGAAATTAATTAAACAGTGCTAAATGAGTGAGGCAGTGAAATGTGAAGTCTCGGAAAATGAAGACTGGGAAAACAAACACCAAAAACCAGGACTTACTGTATTGCAAGGAAAAGCACCCTTCTTTAAATATCTAAACTTGGGTTTAAATTGAAGAACTCTCACTGAAGTAAATTCTCAAGATCTAATCTAAACCCTTCACTCATCAACTTCCCTCAGATTCTTGGGAAGATGCTTGCTGGTTTTCCTCCTTCCCCTCTCCTCCCTCTTTGTCAGTTTTCCCAGGACTCCACTCCCTCTGCCCTCCCTTTAAATGTCAGGGCTCCTGGGTTCCATCCTCAGTTTCCGGTACACACCACCCAACCCACCCAGTCATCCAGGCCAGGGACCCAGGGGTCACACAGTTTCCTCCCCCATCTCTGTCTCCAGTCACTACATCCTCAAAGGTTCTCAGGTTTTCTATCCCACCGCCAGGCTCTACCTTCAGGCACCAGGAGGGCTGGACTTCCTGCTTTCATCCGTGGCCCCGCCTCCCATGCCCACACCCATGGGCCGTCCACACTGCAGTCCCAGGGAGCCGTGCGGCACACACAGCTCCACTGCCCTCAGGAACATGGCTCCCAAGTTCCTCTTGGCCTTCCCAGGTCTCCAGCCAAACCCCACCTGCTCCCATCTCTTTCTCTCTGTCCCTTCCAGCTGAATGAGCTAAACTCTGCTCCCTCCCCTCTGGTTCCGGCTCATTCTGCGACTCTGGGCCTCTGGCCAGCCCTCCTTTTCCCACCTCCTAGCCAGGACTCCGCTCAGGGGCCATCTCGTCCCAGCAGCCTTGCTGACAGCATCCTCCACTTCGCTCAGTTCACACCCTTTATTCTCCGGGGACACCGAGGGCGCCCACCCTGTCCTGGCACGCTTACTGCTCTCACGGCATCACATGGTGCTCGCCTCTGAGGTGTCCGTCTCCCTGCATGGGGCATTGGGGAAGAGTGTGGACTCAGGGGCCCCCTGCCTTGACCTGCGGCTCTAACCCCCTCTAGCTGTGGGGCCTTGTGCAGGTCGCTAAACCCCTCTGTGCTTCAGTACCCTCCTCTGCAAAATGAGGGTGAAGATGGTACTTACTCCTCAGGTTGTTGTGAGGATGGAATGAGCTAAACATGTTGCGTGGTAAGAGTGTAGCACGGAATACACCTACCCGAGTAAGTAATTAAAAGACTGTGATCACCTGAAGGGCAGGGCTCTGTTTCATTGGTCGGAATCCTCAGCTCTCAGCAGAGGACACGGTGAGAGCTCATTACAGTTCCCAGGGTTATACAGCATGAAAGGACAGATGATTTTAGGCAGTCTCACAAATGTATTGACTGAGTTTGTTGAGCCTTGATAGCCTCCCCTATAACGGGGAGAGCCTGCTATTGCTTGGCGGAGTGGCTGTCGGGATGAAATGACACTAATAGGTATGGCACTGTCCTCAGCGGACCTCTCTCTGGCCAAACCAGGGAGCCAAGTCTTCGCTCAATCAGCACGGATCAGGGCCTGGAGTAGATGACATCATTCCTTACCCTCAACGATTCCATGTCTGCCGCTGAGCTTCCCCAGCTCTTCTCTGCAGCGCTTCCCCACTCTGGCTCTGGCTTCAACTCAGTGACTTCTTTCAGCCACTAGAATCAGGCAGAAGAGATGGTGTGCCATTCTGAAACTAGGCATCGAGACCCCTTGCATGCCCTTACTTTTCCTCTTGTTTCTCTTTCATCGTGATGAGAAGGGCACGTCTGAACTGGCCGCTGGTTCTAGAGGAGGGCAAGGGACCCATAAGTCACCTCAGCCAAAGCCAGCCTAGACCAGCCACGCCCCTGTGCGATCCCGGTTAAGGTTAGCAGAGCCTCAGCAAGGCCAGTTTAGATCAGTGCTAGCCCTGCAGTCAGGCGAGAAATTACTATTTGCTGTTTCTTCTGAGGTTGTTTGTTATGTAGCAAAAGCTACCTGATGCAGGGAGGATAATGGGAGGGGGATCCACGGGCTGGTTGGGGCATGAGTGGTCCAGAAGCCCCACAGACCTTATAAACAATTCATTATAACGTGTGAATCTAGATTTGGCTCTTCTTAGGGAAAGATCTTGCCTGTATACAATCAGATTTTCAGATAAGCTTTGTACTTATAAACGGTTTCCCAGTTGAGCGATGGTGCTTGAAGGGAAGTATATGCAAAAAAAGCTCTTCTTTTTCTATCAACAAAATACCCCCCTGTCTTTGTACAGCTCATTGGGATTTTTGTTGTTCTTGTCCTGTCCTCCCCTGGACCCCTGGCTATTTCCATTGGGAGGATTATCCCATAATCAGTGATTAAAAATCAACATCAATGACATAGATAAGTTATCAAATACTGTCCAACATGCACACATCATGTGTCTCACTTTTCGTTTAGGAGAAATTATTGTGAATTCTTGGGCTGTGAGTTTCCAGCAAATGAAACTTCAGATTGAATTAGCAATTATCTTCCTTGAAATACGGGCAAGTGTTGTTATGGTGGAACTGTGCCATGTCTCAGTCTACAATTCCCCCTTTGTTCGTACATTCCTCTGGATGCCCTGCACAGCATTTAAAAGTTTATAAACTGTGCTCATGTAGGCACTCCCTTTCCATTTCACCACTGGTCTGTATTCTGGGTGTCTAATTAAATGAGCGTGGGCATCAACTGGCCTGGTGTATGCCTGGCCTGGCTGGTTGCTCAATGAACTTAATTGAGTTACTTAAATTCTCTGAACCTCTGTTCCCTTATTTCTAACGGGGGTAAAGAGTACTTAACCCACAGGGTCATAGTTAATAGTTGTGACTCTTAAATCTGATCGCAAATGTAAAGCACCCAGCTCAGGGCCTGGCCCATAGCCACACTGAGGAAATTATCAGTTTCTCCCTTCCTCTTTCTCCTTCCATTCCTTCATTTCATTAGTTCAGACTTCTCTCTCCCTCCCTTAAACATACAGCACACATTCTCTCTCCAATGCATTTGGCAATTAATCCTATATTAACACATGGTACTTCTCTGTATTGGTTCTAGCCAATTCCATCTTGTATTTTTCATTTATTCATTTGTAAGTATTTTTTGAGCCCCTGTTCTATGCCTGGAGAGTATGCTGGGCATTGGGGTTACAAGAGTAAATAAACCCAGTCCCTGCCCTGAGCTTCCCAATCGGATTGCTTACTTCCTGAGAGCCTTGAACCGAAGTTAGTGATGACTATGTTATAAGTTACAGAAAACCCAACTCAAATGGGCTTCAACAGTAAAGGACACTTAGTGAACTGTGAATGTGCTTGTTACATTAGGATGACATTTTCCCCACTTCAGTTATCTGTCTGTCCCTTTCAGAATTTTTGCCACAGTTTAATACCACCAGTGCTATTATTAATATTTTTAAAGAGATCCACTATTTTCCTTAAGTAAATTTAACCTAAAAGGAAGCTTTAAATCACTATTATTTAGAAAAAAAACAAAAAACACCAATGCCCCTTGCCATAAGAAGGTAATAACAAAGATAATACAATAAAATTATAAAATTCAGGCTCTGATCCCAAGAGGCAGTTAGTTCTTTATTGGAAAGGGAAATTAGAGATAGAGTGGTATTCTAATCACCAAACTAAGATGTTCTCTTTGGTATAATCAGAATTGAAAAGGCATCTGTCTTTTCACTGTGTGATTCAATATTGCTTAATATATTGCCCAAGTTCTCCCTGTTATACCACCAGAGAAAACTCCAACCCTATAAAAGACCGTAAAAATGCACATACAGTGATATGAGAAGGTGGGCAGGGTGTCAGGACTCACAGTACAGGCTGAAGTGATGTGAGATGGCCTTGGGGAGGGTGATTCTTAAAGGGGCAAACAGTGGAGCAAACTTAAGGAAGGATGGGATTCAGTGGGAAAAGGAGAGGGAAGTTAATCAGGAAAGATGTATCCGGAGTTTGGAGACCGGAAACTGGTGTACTGAAGAATTAGGTTCTGAGGACTGTAGCTTGATGAGGGTAGGGGGAACTTAGAGGCGTCTCACAAGGGAAGCTGTAAGGTGGGGAAAGAGCTGAAGGCTCAGTCCAGTGAAGAGCACAAAAGGAAACTGAGACTATTAAGTCACCTAGAACATAATGGCCTCTAAATCATTGACCAAAAAGTCGAAGTCGGTGGGTCCCTGGACTAGGATTCAGAAAAAGTATGAGAGATCTGGCATGATATCTTAGGTCCTAAGCAAATATATGCATTAAATTAGAGATTCCAAACTTTAATTCCTACATGTGCTGGACAGGTAATGTAAACAATTAATTTGGTGTGGATGTAAGATAAGATGGAAGAGAGGGGTTTGGAATAGAACATATGCCACACTTAAAGTTTTAAAATTGTTTTGCTTTCAATTTGATTAAAAGACAACAAAACCCTGGGCCTGCCAAAGAAAGAGAGGGTCTTCCATGTCATTGGGCTCTTCCTTGAATTATTTCTATCTGTTCCCACATCTTTGAGTCACTCTTCAAGATACAAGTCCTGAGTTGTGTTGGTTCAGGTCCTCCAAGAAGCAGACCCCAAGATGGGATTAGACATGCAAAAATATATCTTGGGACCACCTGTGAATGAAAAACAAGAGAGAGCCATAGCGGACAGGGAGAACCCCAGACTGTGATGCTCGTCTGATACCTGTAAAGCGAGGAGGGAAAGGGAGGAGGATTGGGTAAGAGTTTCCTCGGGCTGCAGAATAGATCTAAGAAAGTCTCAGCCAGGCCAACGGGGAGTCCTTGAGCCACAGGTGTCTTTAGAGGGGTCCTGTGTCTCACAGGATCGGGCCCCGTTAATCTTGCCTCCATGCTCAGTCCTTGGCTGGGAGCAGCCCAGGGACAGCAGGGCATGGGCACAAGGCTGGGTCTTGAAGGGCAGCAGCTGCCACCGTCCATCAGTTATGCTCCCACAGCAGGAGGCCTGAATGAGCACCGCATGGGTGGAAGCGTCTGCATGGCTTTCCCGGGGCGTTTATTAGAAGACCTCTGTGCCTCGATGCAGTGTCTGTGGTGGGAAGAAAGATCCAACCTCCCATCTCTTTAGGGATTCCTCCCACCCCACAAATAAGGAAGATGATTGGATCTTGGAAGACCAAAAATGGTCCATGTCCACTATAAAACAAACTTTGTGAACAGGTGTTTTAATCCTCTCCATTAAAAAAAAAAAAAAAGATTCCTTAGCCAAGAGTTTGGAAAACACCTGTATAACCAAAATTAAACAGATTTTTTTCCCTCCAGGATATTTCCAGAGCTCTTGATACATATCTTAAATCTCCAAGAGAGACAAACAGTGTGTAGAATTTGAGAAATATATTTGATCATTGACCACGCCTACCATCACCATTACTATTTACTTATTGTTTTTTTACTTGTATAAAAAGTTTAAATATTTTGTTTATTACTGAAGTTGTGGGTTGACACACCAATCATGAATAAAATATGGGATTATCATACACCAATTCACATGGCATTTGAGTAGAACATTTGTTGCAATTGATAATAATACATTTTTATAATTGTTATAGTCAGTAAAATACATAGTTTAACTAAGGGTTCACTCTTTGTGTTGTATAGTACCATGGATTTTTAAAATTTTTATTGTTACCGTGTATACACTCAAGTATTTCCCCCCTTTAGTCACAACAATCTATATATTTCAAGGCTGTTAACTGCATTTACTACATTGTATGACCATCACTACAGTCCATTACCAAATCATTTCCATCATTCCAAATAGGAACCCAGTACATTTTTTCCCTTCATCTTTTTTTATTAAGATATATTCACACAGCATACAGTCATCCAAAGTATACAATCAATTGTTCACATTATCATCATATAATTGTTCATTCATCACCCTGATCTATTTTTTGAACATTTTCCTTGTACCAGAAAAAGTGAAAATAAGAATAAAAAAATAAGAGTAAAAATAGAACACCCAAATTGTACCAGCCCCTGCCCGATTTTTCCCTTAGTTTTTTGTCCCCATTTTTCTACTCATCCGTCCATACACTGGATAAAGGGAGAGTGATCCACAAGGTTTTCACAATCACACTGTCATACCTTGTAAGCTACATTGTTGTACAATTGTCTTCAAGAGTCAAGTCTGCTGGTTTGGAGTTTGACAGTTTCAGGTATTTACTTCTAGCTATTCCAATACATTAAAACCTAAAAAGGGTTATCTATATAGCACATAATAATGCCCTCCAGAGTAACCTCTCAACTCCATTTGAAATCTTTCAGCCACTGAAACTTTATTTTGTTTCATTTTATTTCCCCCTTTTGGTCAAGAAGATGTTCTTAGTCCTAGGATGCCGGGACCAGATTCTTACAAGAGTCGGAGTATCTCACAGGATGTGCTTTTGGAAATGCTGAACCTGCTGTATATCTTTTGTTGTCCCTCCAAATCCACCCCATCGTTCTCCACCTTGTCTGTGCCCAGGAGGCTGAACTTCATGGACCCTGGCCCTCCCTTGCCTTCCATCAGCCTTGCCCAATAGAATTTTCTGTGACGATGGACATATTCTGTATCTGTGCTTTCCAGTACAGTAACCACTGGCCACATGTGACTATTGAGTACTTGAAATGAGGCTTATGTGGCTGAGGAAATGAAGTTTTAATGCATATAATTTTAATTAATTTAAATTTAAATCTGAATAACTACGTGTGGCTGGTGGCTATCATACAGAACAGTGCCATTCTAGTGCCTGTTTGGGTTTGGCCAATAAGAGACACCAAGAGGATACTGGGGGATAGGAAAGTAAAGGGAGTGTTTTAT
>PVKY010008357.1:0-14127 GCA_004027775.1 Bradypus variegatus
CCATTTCCCCCACCGGACCGTCCACGCTCCCTTTTAGCATCAGTGCTGCCCTGTTTTCCCTCCTGATCCAGGTGCCCCTGTCAAGTTTTTCCTGCACCCCAACACCCCTGTCTTGGTCCCCTGGAGCTGCTAGGACTGGGGGGCGTAAAACAACGAAAGCTCCTAAAGCTCCGGACAAGGGCCCTGCCTGGATTCTTCCAGCTTCTGGGGTTTGCCGGCATCCTCGGTGCCCCCCCTGCCACCACCTGGCCTCCCCCCCACCCCTGTGCCGTCTGTCCCCAATTCTCCGCTTGTAAGGACACCAGCCACACTGCACGGGGCCACCCTGCTCGGTGTGGCCTCGTCCTAAGTTGCCCGTCTTGAGACACCCTGTGTTCCAGTAAGGACCCATTCATGGGACCAGGGGCTGGGGCATGAGAACCACAATTCAGCCCCCAGCACCCCCAGAGGAGCCAGTCCTCCTCTGTCCCTGCTGCGCGGAGCCCTCGGCAGACTCCCAAAGTGACTCGGGGGCTGGGTGTGGGATCCCTGGGACGCTGTGGCCCTGCCCTGCCTGCCCTCGTGCTTCCTGCCGGCTGTTGGGGTCCCCTGGGCCTGTCTGGGCCCTGCCCAGGGTGTCCCCAGCCGGCTTGTCCCTCCTCTCGTCCCCTCCTCTCTACTGAGTGACCTGAATCATCTTGGTCACTCAGACCCTCTGCAGGCTCCTTGGTTTCCAGGAGAGGAACACACGCGTGCCGGCTGACCCGGATCTGCCTGCTCCCGTCACCCCTTGGCTGCACCCCTGTCAGGGCTCCCCTTCTGGACCACCCCCTGCTTTCGGGTCCCCTACACTGGGCAGGAATGGAAGTTGCGCCCCTCACTGTGCCCAGCTCCCTGAAGCTGCCCCCTCAGAGCTGCCTCCCCCGCCCCAAGAGCAGCTAGTCCGAGCTCGGCTCAGGGAGGAGGCGAGATGCAGCTCTGGGGAGCAAACGTCCATGAGCGGGCTCAGCCCCCCATCCCCGCACCCTCCGGCTGGGGCCCCCTCCCAGGACCACAGTGGAGCAGCCCCTCTCCAGGACCTGCTCCCACCTTCTTCTCTGGAGATTCCTGAGTCTGCCCAGGTACCTGGGGTGCTGCTTCGGGGGCCAGGACCAGGGGACCCCTGGGAAACAAGGGCTCGGGCAAAGGCAGGGCTAAGGCCTTCGGGATTCCCTCCACAGCATCAAACCACACACCTGGAAACGGCCCACACCAGTGGTGGACTAAGACCCTTCTAAGTACAGCCCCTCCCCGTGCCCAGGAAGGCCCCCGACAGGAGCAGTGGGCAGCCGAGCAGGGCCCGGGGGCAGCTGCCTTCATCCGTCACACGCAGTTCAGTGGCTTCAGAGGGGGATGGCAGGACGTGCCGTGAGGGATGAAGGGGTGACTCCCCAGGGAAGTTATTTCTCTCATCTGCTCATTCCTTCTCTTCTGTCTCTTGCTGACTTATCAGGAGAAAGTGTATTTTCACGCTGTTCCTTTGACTTCACTTAAATTCTCTAACCCTCCGTTTCTCCTCCTGGGAGGAGGGTTGTGGGAGCAGGTGGCACGCGGGAGGGTGAGGCGGTGCCGCTGGAACCACGTCCTCTATTTATGGAGGACAACGAAGGATAATGCCGGAGACTGGCGTCTATTCAGAAGGAAAGTGGTGTGTCCCACGGTGGTGCTGAGCTCACGAGCCAGCCGCCCCCGTCCCTGAGACAGCCCCACAGACCCTCGCGTCCAGTCCTCCAACGCTTGCTGCTCATCCCGTGCAAGGCCCTGTTCCAGGCCACGGAGGGTACAAGAGCGCATCAGGGAATTCGGAGTCAGGAGAAGCACTGTTTTCCTGTTACTAAATCCTAGGGGGGCACCATTGCTTGTAGACTTATCTAAAGGATACTGAGAAAAATACTGGAGAACATCTCCGGGCGGTTCTGCAGAGGCAGAGGGCTGCCCAGCATGGGTGAGCGTCTCACCTTCTCCGAGCCTCGGCCCCGCACCTGTGACGTATGAGCCTAGCACCGCCCTAGGGTGACCCCAAGGGTAAATGAGATGGCACACCAGGTGGCTTTTGGTCACCAAGCTGGAGGCACGTGGCTGCAGAGGCCCCTCCAGAGACAACAGCCGCTGCTCCTTTGCTTCGGGGCCCAAACCCCAGCGTCCTCGGACGCCTCAAATTGAGTCTGCTTCCCCTCCGGTTCCAGCATTCAAGTTAAAAGTTTTAGGCAATTCAACAATCTATTTGACTGCTTTTATGTTCCTCAGATTGCAATATTTTCAACAGTCATCTATTTATCATTGTAAATGTGCAATATTTCAGCTTCAAAACAGAATGAATGAAGTTGTGAGCTAGCCTCGGAAATTAATCCCTACTTCTATAACAATATTTCTGTGGGAAAATATGTTTCCATTGCCAAAAAACTAGCTCATTAATGAGCTTTTGAAACCCAAACCCATTTCATTTGTACTTCTAGGGTTTTCTACAACATACCAATGAGACATCACAACAGTTTTACCTTAATAATGCCTTTAAGGTAACTACAATACAATCTAAATTAACATGTTCTTCTGCTTTCCCTGCTGGCTTCCCTCCCTTCCGCCCTGTCCTCCTGCCTTCCTTCTCCCTCCCTTTCCGCCCCTTCTTTTCCCTCCCCAGGTTTCCCAAGGCCGTTTTTGAAACTCCCTATATTGCAAGTTGCATTGGTAGAAGAAACTCCAAAGAAGTGTAACCTCGTAATTGTGCTTAGAAGATTTATGGGAAAGTAATGTAGTACAAGAAAATAAAATAAAACTTTAAAATTCTTACCAACAAGTAAAAATCCTTTCTGGAGGAAATGGAGTTATACAAAAGATTTATATTTCGTTTCATATAACTCAGAGGAAACCCATATCCCCCGTGAACTGCCATCTCTAATTAGTTACAGACCATTTAACCCCACAATTTTTTTCAAGGATCAGTGATAATCGACACATGTATTATGCTTTTAATCTTCTCAGAAATGTTAAGATTGATTAATTTTTCCTCAAGTCTCGGGCCGGCACCAGCTTTTCTTCCAGGCAGGTAAGTAACCGGGTAGCGGCCTGGCGAGGTCAGCTCTGCCCGGCTGTGCAGTTTCAGCCCCTCAGGCACATTGGCCGCTCGGCTCAGCTCCAGCTACTGGCACCAGCGCAGAGCGTTTCCTGCGCTGTAACCCCCAGGAACCCCTTTCACTGAACCCGGAGGACGCTGGGGAGGCAGTGAATTCAAGGGTTCTCAGCCCGGCTGGGCCTCAGCACACGTGCGGGGCCTTTACAGAAATACAGAGGTGAGCAGGGTCCAGCCCGGGCGGAATCACCCAGAACCTCACAGCAGGAGACTTCAGTCAGCCAGGGTGGTCCCACATTCGTCACCGTTCATGGGAAGGAGAGAAAAGCATCTCCCAGACCCCCACAGGTGGAGCGGGGCTTTCAAGGAAAAGAGAATTTTTCATGGGGAGCGTGTTTCTTTCAGCCATGCATGCCATGAGGGTAAGCAGACAACGTTTGAGGGATATTCCGTGATGGTAAGACGTGGAAGCCAACAGGACAAGTCCCATCATGGGAGAAGAAAGGGCTAGGCCACACCAGGGGCTTTAGAGGAAGGCCCCTGTTGAACTGAGAAGAGCTGGCTGGGGTACAGAATGAATGTTTTCCCAAGAAAATGTTAGCATTTATTCACATGCACGGGAATAATCTAATATGATTCTAAAATACAGGATGCTGAGATTCCAAACACAGTTTAAAAGTGACGCTATTGCTGATTACAGAGAATGTTTCCCTTGTATCTAACATGTTAACGAAAAGACAAATGAGATATCAGGAGGGGAAACGATTTGGTGCAGGCTGACCGTGGGGGCTGGTGGGACAGAGGTGCGGGGTTCCCTGTGTGCCCCAGAAAAACAAGTTCCAGTGCCAGTCCCTGGTCCCAGGTGTGGTCAGGTTAAGACAAGGCCACCATGGACTGAGACGGCCCTCGTCCACCGCGCCTGGGTCCCTGCCCACCGTGACGGGGCCCTCGTCCACCGCGCCTGGGTCCCTGCCCACCGTGGACTGAGACGGCCCTCGTCCACCGTGCCTGGGTCCCTGCCCACCGTGGACTGAGATGGCCCTCGTCCACCGCGCCTGGGTCCCTGTCCACCGTGACTGGGGCCCTCAACCACTACACCCGGGGCCCTTGCCCACCGCGCCTGGCTCCCTGTCCAACGTGGCCGGGGCCCTCATCCACCGCACCTGGGTCCCTGCCCACCGTGACCGGGCCCTCGTTCACCGCGCCTGGGTCCCTGTCCACCGTGGCCGGGGCCCTCGTCCACCGCGCCTGGGTCCCTGTCCACCGCGCCTGGGTCCCTGTCCACCGTGACGGGGCCCTCGTCCACCACGCCTGGGTCCCTGTCCACCGCGCCTGGGTCCTTGTCCACCATGACTGGGGCCCTCAACCACCACATCTAGGGCCCTTAAAAGAAGAGAATTTGAAGAAGATGAAGGCGGCCGAGAGGAGGCAGAGGTGAGGGATGTGGCTGCAAGCCAAGGACGGCCAGCAAACCCCTGAAGCGGGGGAGGTAGGAAGGACCCTCCCCAGGGTCCCCGAGGGGCCTGGCCTGGCCGACACCTCGGTTTCAGAGTTCTGGGCTCCGGGACCATGGGGGAGACCCCACTGCTGCCGTCTCGTGCCACCAGCCTGGGGCATCGTTAGGGCACCCCAGGAAGCCCAGATGGGTGGTGCGTGGCCCCAGGAGCCTTGGGGTGCCCTCCCCCTGGGCCAGCCCTTCCCCTCGCCCCGTCCCCTGGTCCCAGACCTGGGCTCTGTGACAGTAAACGCTGAAGGCTGATGTTCCCTCTGCATCTTCCTTTCTTTTTCTCATCCCTGCTTCATTTACGAAGTTGAGAAGTGTACGAGGAAATACATTGAAAATCAGTCATAGTACAAGACAGGGCTCTAAAGCAGGAAGGAGGGCTACTAGAGAAACTGTGTTCTACAGTGAAAAACATTTGAAGGTGATAAAAAGAGTGTGGTACTGCGATTCGAAAGCAAATCACACTTAACACAGGCAGCTAAAGAAAACAGGGTGAGATCATGGAAGCTTTCTGAGTTTCCTGCGATACAACTTTTTAAGCAAACTTATCAAATACAATTGGAAAAATGTTCACAAGCAAATATTGTAGCACATGACAAACCACCAAGTTTCATTTCAATATAAATTACTGCATGTAAAACTATAGTGCAAACTTTACTGGTTTTAACACGTCACTACATAATGTGAGCACTTGAAAACTACCATATTCTGAAGTTTTGACTTTTAGCTTAGTTGCAGGGCTTAATGATATCACTACAAAATGATGAGTCTGGAAGACTTGAGATTATAAGGAAAAAATGTCTTTTATTTTAGTGATTTCAGTTTAAACTTACAGAAATATTGAATTACTTACTGAAAAATGAGGTTAAATGAGTTCTGGGAAACTCCAGCTGACAGTCCACTGCACTGATCTTAGAGGTGTATATTTCCAAGAGTTACCTAGTGAGATTACTAGAATTTAAAAAATAAGAATGCCAGCATTTTCTGCGTCTCCTCCGAGAGCCTTAGAGCAGCTAAACGGTTTTTCTTTCCTTCTTTTTAAGAAGGGTAGGATCTGATTTCGTACAAAGACCTGAGAGCCGGCTTTAGAGAAGGCATGACTTGCTCTGCAAAGCTCTCGGATGTGCCATCTCCTGGCCACTCTCAGCCTTACCTGGGCTGGGGTCCCCAGGTCACCGGGGTGAAGCTCGGTGGGACCACCCACTCACACCGAATCAGGGCCTGGTCGCTGCCTTCCAAGGAAAATCAAAGCGTGACCTCTTTATCCCGACCCTGAAATGCCAGGGGATACAGAGGGGAAGGCGCAACTCAGAACAACAAAGGCAACCCGAGTGCATGACCAGCGGGCGCCGTTAGACAGCTGCAGGCGTTGGAGGGTGTGAGCCTGGAGGCCAGGGGAGCTCCCCTTCCCCGAGAGACCTCTCCAGAATCCCCTCCAGCCTCCTTCCCACCACCTTCCCTTACCCACCACCTGCGCCAACACCCCAGGGGCAGCTCACCCTTCACCATCAATATTACCCTCTGACCATCTTCCTTTCCTTTAATAAATGCTTGAGAAAAACACCTGGGAGAAGCCACAGTGAAAAGCCAATTTTCTCCATTACTCAACTTTTCCAGCCTGTTACAGGGCACAGCTCGTAAAGAAAGGATGTTGCTCCTCGTGGATGTTAAAACAGATCCAGCGCCAATGAAGGGGCTGAGCTGTGACCGTGCTGCCCACACCCTCCTCTGAGTTGCCTGTGACATGGCACTTCCCGAAGGCCCACCTTACATTCACTTGGCAAAAATCCGTTCCAAGGTCACGTCCAAGTGCCCGCCCTGTACGGAGCAGCGTGTGTGCAGTGGTGCTATCCTGGCACCATCGACCCATTTGCCATCCCTGGGGTGAGCTTTCCGGGGAGCAAAGGCAATGGGCTCTTGGAAAGCACACCAAGGAAACTTTAAAATTTGAAATGCTATATATAAAAAAAAAAGGTCAAGAAATCTTTTAGTTGTCCACTGAACTTGCAGCAGTAGTAGTTGCTTTTCTTTTCATATTTTTAGGCAAATATCACCTCTCGACTCAGTGTGGAAAACAGGTGAAAAGTGTGGCAAGTGAGCCGCAAGCCGACGCCCAGCTCCAGCCCCGCTCTGCGCACCACATGTCCCTGTAAAAGCCTCGGTGGGGCGCGCTGCCATAGCTGCAAATTAAGCAAACAAACAAGGCATCGGGGAGGAGGCAACACCTCTGTGGTCTGATGAGTTCACATTTGCCACGTGTGTGACTACCGGCCTGCAGAGTGGGAGCTGGAGCAAAGCTCTTTCCAGAGGTGCAAGTAAGCGGAAATTCTTATAAAAGTAGGAAGATTTCAGGTCTGTCTCCAAGGATAAACATCTTACATTTTATACAAGGTTTTAAGGAACTTTGTTAGGTTTTTGTCAGGAGTAACCTATGAATTCAGTGTTTCTAAAAATAGTAAGATTCCAGCTGGGACACGCATTCACCCTAGAAGCTTCAGGCAGTTTGACAGGAACTTGCTTATTATACACTAAGTTACACTCATGAGCTCTAGGGAGAGTTTTATTTTACTTTGTGAGAGGATTTGTATCTAAAGGGCACCTACGGGAGGTGCCTGCCGTGCTCCTCCACCCTCCTCGCCCTCAGTCCCCCGTGGGGCCCAGCGGACACCTCCAGGAGACTGGAACGCAGCGCTCTCTTCCCACCAACCATCGTTCTCACAAAACTCCTTCCAGGGAATAACGAAAGCTGACAACTTGAGAGGCCACTGGCTTTGCTCCTGTCTCGTCTATGAGACGTGCAGCCAACAGACATGGCCCCTCTGGGTTAACCAGATGCCAGGAAAAGAATGTGGTAGAAGGTCAGGCTGCCGCATGTGGGCTGCGGTGCAGGTAGGTGTAGAAAGCGATGCTCGCTAATGTCCGTCTTTTTATCCCAAAACGTGCCGCACCTGGATG
Source organism: Bradypus variegatus (assembly GCA_004027775.1). Classification (NCBI taxonomy): domain Eukaryota; kingdom Metazoa; phylum Chordata; class Mammalia; order Pilosa; family Bradypodidae; genus Bradypus; species Bradypus variegatus. The sequence continues at coordinate 7,545 of PVKY010008357.1, forward strand.
CTTGGGATAAGTAGATATTTACCAGGACTCACAAGTTGATGCATTTAACTCGTGCGTTAAGGAGAAGAGTCTCCACCCATTGGGGCAAATACTTGCCCTCAGATTAAAATAAATCTTAAGTAGACCATTAAGTGCATCATTCTCTGGACACAGATATGGTCAAAGCCATAGGAAAAAACCGTCTCTGAAGAGAAGAAAAGGAAAATAATCCAAAACTAAAACTCAGGAATGCTGGTCAGTGCTCTGATGAAATATGCCCAGTGCATACAGTAAAAATGCATGGTCCAAGGCGTCACCCTGGCTTGATGCCAACGGGGACCAGGATGAGCTGCGGTGCGGTGGGCATCGGGTCGTGGAGCTCAGCCTTGCACTCCAGCTGCAGCCTGTGAGGCGAGGAAGCAGAGCCGGGAATTCGTTTTGGAGAGGACATGGTGCTGGACACCAAGAGGCCAGCAAAGAGGGCTTGGCAACGGGCTGCTGAAGGACTCGGAGATGAGACCTGGAACGTGGAACTGGGATCCTGAGGGCCGGTGGAGGTTTACTCAGAGGAAACAACTTCATTTCCTCTCCAGAAAGTGCTGCCAGGCTGGGAGAGGAGGGATGCCCTAGAAAGCCACGTTCCTTTCATTAATTCATCCTCCCGCCCTCCCTCCCTCTTTCTTTCGGAGAACATCTCCTGTGACCTGCTACTGCGGACCAAGCGAGAGGCACATGTGGGGATTGTGCAGACGCTGGGACCAGGAGCCTGTCCCCAAAGAGCCTCTGGTTCCCAGGTGGCAAGAAAGTGCATGGCAAGGGCAGAAGGAGCCATCCTAGAGGGAGGTCCTGGGCAGACAGGCCCTGGAGAAGGGCAGGCGGCTCACTTACGGAGGGGAGCGTGGGCGCAGGAGCATGTCGGAGCGTGGCTGGAGTTCCAACAGGTAAGTGGGCTTGGTGGATGCTTGAACCTGGGGCGTCTGAGGGCCCTCTGGAGGGGCCCAGGCAGTAGTGGGCTCAGCACAGCTGGTCAAGGCCTCAGTCTCCCCGAAGAACCATGCAGTTTGGGGACAAATTTGGTAGTTTGGTTCAGACTCAGACGGACAGGAAGATGAAAGTCAGGAGGAGCATTTCTTAGTGGGCAGCCAGTGCCAACCTGGCTTCTCTTTGGGGAACCGTTGTTCTCGAGACTTGGGTAAAGAAGTGGACGGGACAGGATGGGGACATCCTCCGGCACAGAGGCTGTGTCAGGGCCTGGGACAATTTGAGGGTTTGGGACAATGATTCTGGGCTCTCAGGAAAGTTTCTTTTCCATTTGATCTACGCATGGCCAATTCCCAGACCCTCAGTCGCTCTGGCTGTCTGGGACCCAGCCCACTTGCGGTACGTCCCCACCCCCGCAAGGTGAGTCTTGTCCTGGTGCCACCACCCAACTGGCACCAACTCCAGCCTCCACCGTATCTCCTCACCAGAGCCCTGGTCAGGAACTCCCTCTCGGCTCTGCAGACCTTAGACAATCCCCCATCCCTCCATGCCCGGACTGCTGTTTGTGGCAGTCATTCCTGCTGCCCACCCCCCTTCCGTCACCACACACCAGTCGTGAGCTCAGGGAGCCACCATCCTCCCCCAGCACGGTGACAAGGTGGGTGAAACGCATGGCCCTGACCAAACCATCATTTTACTTCTGACCTTCCCCAGTGCGTAGCCTCTGAAGCAGCTTTGACCCAACAGCACCAACTCAGAGCCTCAACTCAACTGCGCCATGTTATTAAGACCCAATGTATGCGCTCAGCGGCCCATAATTCTTCGCCTGGGGCTTCCCCATAGCCCATCCTGCTTCACACCAAGTCTAACAGGGTGGAATTCACGGGAATGCAGGGGGAGTCCTACATTTTGGGGACAAACAACAACGAGAGCCTTAAGTCTCAGCGTAACCAGCCTGGGCTGGGTGAGAAGCTGTCGGAGTTTCAGTGCAGTGCGAGGGAACTGCCAAGAAAGCCACAGGCACTCGGGTGGCACTAAGGGGACGTGGGGGACCTGCCCTGTGGCGCACTTTCCAGGTCCCAGGAAAAGGCAAAGATGGACGCAGACAACTGACGCCTGCTGGAAGGGACAAGCACGATGGCAAAGGGCCCACGTGCTGCGGCCTCAGTGAACTTCCCTGAGACGCCGAGACCCAGCCGGCCGGGATCACGCCGGGTGAGGAGGCAAAACGGAGAAAGGCGCAGGTGCCACCCCGTGGGGCTCTGGGTCCAGCGGGGGAAGGAACAAGGCAACGTGCCAAGAGAAACCACTGGTGCAAACCCAGTGTGACGAGTGCAATGAGAGGGCCGCTGGGCCCAGGAGACCGAGGACTGCTCCTGACAGGGGTGTCGGAGATAAGGGACTGAGCAAGGACTGCGGGCACTTCTGTCCTTTCAGAAAGGGGAGCCGCAGCGATGGGGCGCTGGAGCCTCTGCCCAGGTGTGGGGTGCAGGGGGTGGGACGAGGAGCGGGAAGGGTCTGGGAGCCGTCTGGGGGATGGAGTGACAGCACTCGTCAGCTTACTGTGACAGCTGTGGGGTGGAGCTGTTATGTGCTCGTCGGGGAGACAGCTCAGCACTCACGAGTGCTGACCCAGCAAGTCTGTTTCTTTGGGTTTAAATCGAGGCCCTTGTGTCAATGCGGGGTGTGCTGCCCACTGGGCACCTGAGCCAAGAGGTGCAGACCTTGGGTGGCCAGCACTTCGTTAGTTGGAAGCTGTGGGCAGAGAGAGCCCCTGGATGAGACCATGAGGACCCCAGGAAGACTGGCCTCAAATCCTGCAGAATGGTGGGAGCGACTGGGCGGGTGTGGGCTGTGGGAGGGAAAGGAAGGCTCAGTTCCCTACCGAACCCTCCATCTCATTAAGACCCCCATGGGCAGGGGTTTGTCCCGAGAGCTTCGATCCTGGGGATGGGCACAGTGTGATGGTCAGGGGATTGCAGTATTGCACGCCGAGGGGAGACCACCCTCAGGGTCACCTCCCATCGGGGATTCTGGCGTTCTGTAGCACTCCACTTTGGCAGCTGTTCTTAATGCTTGCTTCTCCCCACTCCACTTTGGCAGCTCCCTTTAATGCTTGCTGAGGTCGGAGCTCCAAGTACGAGAGACTTGGAGAGGATACGGTATGGATTGCTGCCCAGGAGAGGGTCTGTGGCTGACACATGATGTGTCTGTGTGCAGGGAAGAAGGAAGCTGAGCTCCAGGGTCAGCGCCTTGCCTGCCTCCCCACCGACCAGAAACACATCTGAGAGCTAAAAGCAAAGGAACGAAACCATATGAATTACAACCACTTTGAAATATCTATGGATTTAAGGATTAGGGGGCAAGGTGCTGGAGTAAGCCACAGTTGAGGTTTTGCTGACTGCAAAAGATTTGAATATAAGTTAAAGACCTTTTGATGAACTCACAGGACCGCTCAGTCTGCCCATCTTTTCCTTTAACAGTTTTTTTGAGATATAATTCAGATGCCATAAAATTTACCCAAAGTCTATCATCCAATGGTTTTTGGTATGTTCACAGATATGTGCAACCATTACCACAGATGATTTTAGAATATTTTCATCACCTCAAAAGGAAGTGCCTTACCCTTTGGCTCTTACCCCCTCTGCCCCCATCCCCACAGATCTACTTTCCATCTCCAGGAATCTCCCTATTCTGGGCACTTCGTAGGAATGGAATCATATCATATGTGGTCTTTTGGGACTATCTCAGCACAAGGCTTTCAAACGCCCATCTTTTAAATGTAGCAATAAAGAGGGCACAGAGTAAGGCAAAAGGTATTAGCCTTGAATTCAACCCATGAGAAACTATTTCTTGAAAGGGATTTCAAAGGCAGGACATTGTTTGAAAAGCCATTGTCCAACTATTGTCCTAGAGAGAAAATCACTGATACCCAGTGCACTGGTTTGGAGCTGTCATGTGCCCAGGAAAGGCCATGTTCTTTTAATCCATTCCTATGGGTACAGATGTACTTACTGTAGGTGGGACCTTTTGGTTAGGCTATTTCAATTGCGATGTGACCCAGCCCATTCAAGGTGGGTCTTCGTCCTTTACTGTAGTCCTTTGTGAGAGGATGAAACACATACAGAAGCAGAGAGATGAAATGCAGAGAGAAGCCCAGAGAGCTCAGAGAAGCTCCACAGAAGTGGAGAGAGGGAGCCACTGAAGCCAGAAGATGGAAGCAACGGAACCCGGGAGGGAAGGACCAGCAGACAGCCACGTGCCTTCCCACGTGACAGAGGAACCCGGGTGCCAACGGCCTTCAGAGAAGGTATCATCCTATTGATACCATAATTGGGACATTTTCATGCCCTTAGAACTCTAAATATGTAAACTAATAACTCCCCATTGTAAAAGCCAACCCATTTCTGGTATATTGCATCTCAGCAGCTTTAGCAAACCGGAACACCCAGATAAAATAATCTATAGGAGCACTTGCCAGTGCATTTGATCCATGTTGTTATTGCAGTGACCTTCAACTCTTATATGCTCAAGGGCTCTCTGTGTGTCCTCTGCACATTAGTTCAGGCCTTTCGGCACGGCACGGCCCTGGGATACTGTGACATGCACCATTCCCGCTGGGGTCGCCCCGCCTTGCAGCCACTGCAGACTCCAGCAGTGCAGCTGAGAGTGAAGAGCGAGGGTAAATGCAAGGCAGGAAAGGGCAAACAGCTTGGGGTTGTATTTTCTGCCAACCACTACTGAAGGAACAAAAGGAAGCATGGAGAAAAAAGAAAAAGAGAAAATGTGGACATAGAATATCGGTAGGGCCAATTCATGCATTCAAGAAATATTTCTTGTCCAGTATGCAGAGGTTTGTTTTAGGTGCTTGGAGTCAAAGGGTACCTAAAACAGACAATGATCCCTGCCCTTATGGAAATTATATCCTAGGAGAGGGAGCTGGTATGTACACCATAAACCCGACAGCTGAGCAAGTCACATCGTAGGCTGGGGTGCTACGGGGGTGGGGCAGTCTGGGGCAGGCCTTCCTGAGAAGTGAGACTGGGCTAGACATGGAGGAGGCGAAGAGGGAGCCAAGCAGATCTCAGGGGGAGAGCATTCCAAGAAAAGGAGGGGGCAGCGCAATCTAGTGACCTCGATTTGATCATCAAATGTTAAGTGGGTGCTGTTAATATGCTAAGTGCCCGGTAGTATGCCGGGTATTGCCGAAGGAAAAATGAACCCCCGAAACTCACGGAGCAATTGAGGAAATACAATATAAAAAAGTTGCCATTGTGCCTTCTTTACCCAAAGGCATAGTTTTTCCTCTATTTTCCTCTTTCCCATCTCCCTCTGTTGCAGTCATGGCTTTTTTCACCCCTTTCCCACCCCCTTCAACCTCATCTTCCTTCTGTCCAGCCTTCCCCCAGCTCCCCTTTTTCTCTCCAGTTCTCTGTCTCTCCATCTCACAAAACTGTTCCCATTTTTCTCATATATCAGCTTAAATACATTTTCTCTAATTCACAAGCAACTTAAATACATTTTCTTTAATTCACAAGACTATTTCTGGTTGAAATAACAAATGAAAAATAAAATTGGCCTGCGCTGACATACGATACATTAAAATTTATAACTGATTTAAATGGGCAGAATGATCAAATTTCATGCCAAAATGTAGAGCTGCAAAATCTAATACAGGAAAGACGTACTTGGTAGAACTAATGAACACAAGTGAAAATTCACAAAAGAAGGAGCCCTTGTTGATAAAATCTGAAATGGAAAGCACTTGCACAGCAGGACCCTCACCTCAAAGTCAGCTCCTCCTTCTCTTCCTTTCCTTTGGGGTCTCATTTGCTTACGCATTCAGGAATCTTAGAAAGAGTTTTCCAAGATATGTCTGACCTACATCCCAGTTTCTTACCTATATTTTTGAAATTTTCCAGATATTTTGTACTTATTTTAGAATATATGGAGAAAATTTGAGAAAGACCAGTTTTTTTTTCCATTTGAAATGTTCACCATGGTTTTCTCTCAACCAACAGCTTATTTTATGAAAATTCCAATATCTGGGTGGCACTGACCCTGCAGATCTGTGGGTCCCAGCCTTGGAAACTTTCCATAAGTCATGTTATCTACCAAGAGAATAATGGCAAATCTGAGTTCTTTCAAAACCAATGATCACCTAAGTGGCATTTAATGCCGTTTCTTCTTGGAAAGACAGACGTACAAAAAGTTTAGCAATTACCAAATGTCAAAACAATACTGAACAGAATAAATAGCTGCCTAAATTAAGGCTCTCTTGAGGAGGGCAACTGACAAATCCAGCATGAACAGAGGTAGAGTTTGCTTTTTCCTCCTCATAAATTACAAGGGGCACGAACACCTCCTGCTGTGACTACAAGAAATGCGGACACGTCTACTGAAAGATCTGCGGTGGCAATAATGATATCTTAACCTTCTACAGGGCCCTGCATTCTCACAGCACTGCATAAACATTAATTAGTTCTTTCAGTATGCAGAGAGCCTGCCTCCTTGTCGGCTATTCCTGTTATAGCACTGCTGAGATGCTGCAATCTGCGGTCTTTCTCAAGTTTACATATTTATTTATTTACTTATTTATTGCTTTTAATGTATATTTACCCCA
>PVKY010008358.1:0-14130 GCA_004027775.1 Bradypus variegatus
TGGAGGCTGCAACAAGCGGCGCCCCCTCGGCGGCCGAACGGATTGGCAAACGAGGTCCCCGCACACAGTGGAACAGTCTTCAGCCCTGAGAAAGAGCGACGTGCGAGCCGGGCTTGAGCGTCGAAGGGCGGTGCTTGGTAACAGACGCCAGTCTCATAGGGCCTGGGGGAGGCGGAGGGAGAGTGCTTGGGGGGGTGCAGAAAACGTATAGACATTTAAAAATAAAATTGAAAAAAAACAACACTGATGCCTGGTGCAGCCTCCGGCTCCCGGCCTGGGGTGGGGGGCGTTCTGGGGGCAGGCACTCAGGCTGCGTCTTGAGGGGCCACCACTCCACAGACCTCCGGGGGAAGGAGGGACCCCGGGCTTTGCCTGTGACCCGCGCACTCAGGTGGGCGGCGACCCCAGGCCCACTCCCCCCGGCGGGGGCCTTGCCCTGTGGCCCCTCCGTGCTGCACTGCAAGGGACCGTGGCTGTCCCAGGCCTTCTGGTGACGACACACACCCATGGCAGCCAGCAGGACACTGGTCACTGCCTCAGCCTGGAAGTCCCCGTGGGCCTGGCACAGCCCCCCCCCGTGTGTGCATTGAGCACCCAGCACAATCAGATACGCAGGCCCGGCCACAAGCGCCAAAGCCCACAAGCGGGTGCACAGATAGACAGACAGGCAGATGGGGGGAGCCAAGCCACAGTGATGCCTGAGGAGGTGACAGAGTGCAGCTGGGGGCAACATGAGGGCCTAGGGGGTGGAAAGAGAGTCATGAGCAGGAAGGGCATTGTGGCCTACAGGAACAGCCAGTGTGAAGTGAGGAGGTGCAGAGTTCTGCCCTGTGTCCACCCCTCTCCTGCGGCCAGGTCCCTGGACACCTGCTGCCCTCGGGACCCCAGACTGTGGCTTAGGGTGGGGAGGGGGCCAAGGGGCCTGAGGCCAGCAGGCAGCCAATAGCCCAGGACCCTGTCTCAGCACTCAGCTCTCTCCATGATGCAGGGGAGGCTGCTTGGGAGACGGAGGGGCCCAGGGGGGCCACTGGGCAGCTCAGGCTGTGGGCACACTGCAAGGGACCCGTCCCCAGGGGACAGCTGGGCCTCCATCCACCCCTGCCCTTCTGTGGCTGCGAACTCTCTGGGTTTTCCTGCAGCCTTCTCTCTCCCTCTGAGCTCCACTTGGGGCCTCTCTTCCCTGTGTGGCTTGCCGAGGACGTGGGGCAAGGCCACGGCCCCAAGACCGCAGGGAGGGCCTTTCTGGGTAGCTCCGCACTCCAGACAGGACCTGATATCTGTTCCTGCTTCCCCAGGGGGTCCTTAGAGGGCAGCCTGGAGGGCGCTGCGGGAGGGGCCCTGGGGCCACAGTCAGTGCCCCACAGCACCCCCAACCTGCCACACGTGCGGCCACCGCAGGTCCCCATCCCGACAGGCTGGGGGGTCTCTCTCTGGCGTCAGGAGGAAGGCCAGCCTGTGGGGAAGGAGCTGTGCCTGCTGCATCGGCCGTGGGAGGAGCGGGAACTCGGCCCTGGAGGGCGGAGGGGAAGGGGAGACGGGCTGACCCGAGCTGGCCCCTCCGTGGCCCTGCCCGAGCCTGTGGTCCCCAACCCCAAACTGCAGCCAGAGTGTGGCCCACAGGCCCTGGCTGCCCCGGTAACCACCCGATGGTCACCACGGTGAGCGACGGCCTGGGTCACCCATCATCTCACGCCAAGGGCCTCAGGGTGCCCAGGTGTCCACGCCGGAGTCCCCCTGAGACCTGCCCAGGAGACGGCCCCAGCTGCACACTTCCAGACGACCTGCACGACCTCTGCCCCCGCCCTGGGTGGGGACACGTGCAGAACGGTTCCTGTCGTCAGGAGTGTTTTCCCCCTTGCACAGAAAATCCACTTCCTGCCCCTCCGTGCATACACCTCGCGTCTTCTCGAGGAGCTGAAAACACAGCTGCCTAAGGATTTGCAGTCAAGCTAAAAATAACCGCCAGGATCCAGCCAGGGCCCGGGAAAGTATCCCATTGCTAGGAGACGGCTGTTACTGGGAGACCGCCATTGCTAGGCAACACAGGTTGCCGTGGTGACGGCTGGGTCCTGAGTCATCTTTAGCCCCTGGAGGGTTGGGCTGGGTCCCAGGAGGCCTGGGCAGGGGGGTGGCAGGGAGCACCCACCACCCACCACCCCCGCCACCCCTGCCACGAGGCTCCCACGCCCCCGGGTGCCCCATCCTGGCTGCAGAGTGTCGGGGACACCCATGCACCCTGCACCCTGCTGGCCCCACAGCCTCCCTGCGCCTCCAGACAGGTCAGGGGCGAGTGTCCCACTGGCCCCAGGGGCGCTGGAGCAGGAATCATCACCTGCTGTCGACGGTGGGGCTCTCGCCTCCATGCTGGGCACCCATTAGGCCCCGAGGACAAGTGCTTGCTGAGGCTCTGCCAGGGGAGGATTGGGCCCAGGCCGTGGGCACCCCCACATAGAGCACCCCCAGGTAAAGGTCTGAGCACGCCCAGCCTCTGGTGCACGCAGGGTGTGCCATCTGGAGACCCTGCCCTGAGGGGAGAACCCCCGAGCTCCCACAGTGGGACGTGCCAGCCACCTCTTCCGCCCGAGCTGGGGCCCCGGCAGCAGGACCCAGGGGCTGCTCATGGCTCAGGCATCCTGCCCTTGGCCCAGGCTGGTGGGAGCCCAGCGAGCGTCCTTCCTGCCCCGGGTCTGAGCAGGATCCCCAGCCCCCAGGGAACCCTGACCCCTCCCCAAGACCCTTCTCCTCCGGGGGTGTAAGCTGTTCTCCAAGGCACCTTCCAGCACGAGCAGCCCAGCTCCTCAGAAGGCGTCCAAACCCTCATGAGCCGGAAAGTTCTCAGCCACTGCCGCCCACCCTCCCTTGTTCATCAAGGTCTGTCATGTGCCCTGGTGAGGGCTGGGGACACCTGCCAAGAGCCAAGGTATCAGTGGAGCCATCCGGGAGCAGGTGGTAAGGGGGTGAAGCAGGCACAGGGGTGCTCCAGGTGAGAGGGTCACAGCTTAGGGGAGCTCCACACTCGGGAAGACTCCGGGGGGAGCTGCTCCGGAGCAGTGTTTGTGGCATCCTCCCGGGCCTGTAGGAAGGCCAGTGTTTCTGGAGCTCTGAGATGAAGGGGCCAGACAGAAATGAAGCCGTGGGGCCAGCAGCGCCAGACACTTGGGGCTTGGCCGGCGGTGGCAGAGTGGCCAGAGCCCCAGGAGGACCGGACCACGCCTGCACGGTAAAAGCCCCCTCTGCACCGTGGGGAGAGCGGGGGGACAGGGGTAAGGACACCGGCCAGGGGGCGGCTGCCGTCCTCCATGGAGGGGAGAGGCGAGGAGCCGGCCGCAGGGGAGGTGACAGGAGAGAAGCCAGCAGATCACAGGTGTTCAGGAAGCAGACACACAGCATGCGCACGATGGCTTGTCTCTCATGTCCCTCCAAAGTGTGTGCCCACCTTTGCTTTGGCCTGCTGGAGCCCCCTTCCAGGATCTGGGGACCAGAATGCCATTTCGTGTCCTGGCGTGTACACACATGCATGCATGCACACACACCCGTGCGTTCCAGGGTGTTCATTCCCAGCCCTGAGCCTGCACACCCGGACTGAGCACGGCTCTCTGTGTTCTCTGCCCGAGGCCCTGCCTCCTGAAACACGAGGGTGAAGCCCTCCATGCCAGCCGGGCCCCAGCTCATGCCCTGGAAGGAGACTGGACCGAGCAGGTTGGATGGAACTTCCCCTGGCCACCCCAAACGTCCTCATGGCCCCACCCCGTCTGCCCCAAGCCAAGCTCCTTCTTGGGTCTTAGTGGGAGAGGCAAGTGGGCAGGGCGGTCATTTTGTGGCCCCTGCTGTGTGGCAGAGCTGCACCCCCAGCTGCAGCAGGGGCTTCCCATGGAGAGCACCCCGTCCGCACAGCAAGGGTGGCACTGCCGCCTCCAGCGGGGTCCAGACGGCAGACGTTCCCTCCCACTGCCCCAGGCCTCTCATAGACACACCGGGCTGCTTCCTGCACACGCAGCCATCGCCAGCTGGACTCGCCTCGGTGGAGATGTGCCCTAGTGCTGCAGCTCTCTCCCGGATGGGCGACTCTCCACCTCCCTGCTCCTGGGGTACCCCTGGATGGGGGTCCATTGGCCCCCAACCTCCCACCCAGAACCTGCTGGGCGGTGACCCCAGTGGCCCCTACTGAGCCTGGAGTCCTCGCAGCACCCTCTGCCCCTGCCTCTCTCCAGCCAGGTCCCCTGCACAGCAGCCTGCTCTGCAACCCCCTCCTGGGTGTTCCCGAGGGAGCTGGAACCTTTCCACTCAGGACCTTTGCACATTCCTCCCTGGACCAGGATTTCCTCCTGCTCACGGGGTCGCGGCAAGAGGCCCTCCCCAACCACGCCAGCGCGGTCACCCTCATGCAGCCCTTTCATATGTTCAGGCATTACTCTCTGACATAACCCAGCAGGTGTCCGGGAATGCGAGGGGCCCCGAAGAGGGCTGTGAGGACGGGGATCGGCCTCCGGCTCCCGGCCCTCGGGCGGCAGCGAAAGGCGGGGACGCGCGGAGCCCACACCATCCCCAAGGGACTGGGTCGCGGCCGGCCGCCCGCACCCGGGACCCGAACCGGAGTCCGCCTCGCCGGGCAGATCCGCCGCGCCCGGCTTGTTATTGTGCGGGGGGCGCGCGCGGGCCGGGGCGGGGCCGGGGCGGGGCTGGGGCGGGGCCCGGCATCCTCGCGCCCCCGGCTGGGCCCGCGCCCCCGGATTGGCTGACGGCGCGAGGGCGCGCGAGAGCGCGGCGCGGCAGGCTGCGCGGGGGGCGCGCGCCGGGCGCGCGCGGCGCCTCCTGCGGCCGCGGAGGAGCACAGGGAGGAGGGAGAGGGCGGAGGGAGAAGGGGCGGGAGGAGGTGCCCGCGGCTCCCTGCAAAGCGGCCTTATTTATCCCGGCACAGCCTTGGCCTCCCCGGTGGGAGGCTCGAGGCGACCGATCCTCTCCCACCGGGGAGCTCCTCGCCCGGCGCGCGGCTGAGGGGCCCGGCCAGGCCCGGGCGCGGGGCGCGGGGCGCGGGGCTCAGGCCGGGCCTGGCCGTCCAGGCCACCACCTCGGCCGCCTCCCCCCACCGGCGCCCATGCCGGGCTCCACATGACGGGAGGACGCCCGGCGGACAGCGTGGCATGAGCCAGGACCCCGGCCCGAGGTGAGGTGCGCGCGCAGCTGGGCTGCGGGAGGGCAGGGGGCTGGGTCATGGTGCCGCAGCGGCCTCAAGGCGGAGAGGGTCCGGCTGCGGGCCTGGGAGGGCGCCTCGGAGGGCTCCCAGAGAGGTTACCACTTCCCCGTGGGGTTGGCTGTACCTCCGGGCCTGCCGGGCCTCTTGCAGCCCCTCGCCCGGGTGGCGGGGTGGAGACCGCGTCCCACCCACTGGCTGGGCCCGGGCGGTGGGTTGGTGCCACTTCAGTCGGGAGGGGAAGCTCAGTATCCTCAAGGAAGAAAAATTGCAGCCCCCCAGCCCCCACCGGCCAGGCTGGGTGAGGGCCTCCCCGCTGCTGGGCTCTGCCAACCCCTCCCCCCCAGCTCATGAGCTCCTGGGCCTGTTACAGGTGCAACACACAAGTCAACTCCTGGCCTGGGGGCTGGCCCGCCCCTGGACACCCTTTGGAAATGGTCTGTTTGTGTGCGTGTGTGTGTGAAGAGCCAGCCTGCAGGGAGCTGCCACGCTGGAGGAGGAAAGCAGGGCCGGGGGTGACCATGGCTCCCAGCCAAGATTGGAGGGTCTCAGCAGGGGAGCTGGGCACCCCCAAGACATCCTGTGGCCTCCTGGGAGTTTGAGTGTGTGGAGAGGGTCCCCACCCATCACCCCAGAAGAGGAGAAGTCCGGGCTGCTGGAGCTTCAGGGTTCCCTGGGCCCACGGCCACTCCTCCCAGCAGCCTCACCTCAGCAGGGACAGCAGATGGCGGCCAGGGCTTCACCTGCCCCAGCCCCTCCCCCACGCCCACTGCCTCCCAGGGCCCACAGGCCGGTCAGCCCAGGCCTCCCTGGGGCCAGGCTGGGCACAGGGCCCTCTCTCCAGCTCACCCCTTTAATGGAGGGCTGGACAGCAGCCTCAAAGCAAAGGAACTGGTTGAACTGGGAGCCTGAGAAGTTTGGGGTGTGGGGCACAGGAACCTGAGTCCCCACGGTCACAGAGCCTGGCTCACCACCGCAGGAGGCGGCCCCAGCCCTGGACTGAGGGCCGTCGGGAGACGAGAGGAATCTGAGCCCCGACGGCTCCCCCCACCTTAGTCTCCCCTCTAGCGTGAGCCAGACCCAGGGCTGGGGATCTGCACAGCTGGGAAGGTCTGTCGGGCAGAACGCCAGCTCCCCATGGTGCACGCCCACTCCCCAGGCCCCTGGGCCCCTGGGGCAGCTGGACCCAGGCCCAGGAAGCCCTGGGTTGCCGAGGGGCAGCGTGGAGACGGGGGCTGTTTGACTGGCTGCGCTCAGCTACCTGCAGCCCCTGCCTTGTCACACGTGGGAGGGGAGCTGGCGGCTGTGCCTCAGAACGTGGCACAGGGAGGGCTACGGGTGGCTGTGCAGGGAGCACTGTGGGTGGGTGGGGCGGCAGCTCCTTCGGTGCAGTGGGGCTGCAAGGGGGCCAGAGCCCGTCGCCCGCTCCCCAGGGCACCCAGGCCCACGTGGCTGAGCTGGCCCTGAGTGTGGCCCAGGACCTCTGGCTGAAGGAGCCCTGACTCGGGCCTCCTTCCGTGCCCACGTGCCCCTGGGCCCCAGTCTCTCCTCCCCAGAGCCCCGGAGCACGGGTGGGGCCGCCTGCACCCCCAGAGTGTTGCGGAGCCGGGGGCGGGAGGAGAGTGCTGCTGGTATGACATGTGCCGAGCGACAGGGAGGGGAGCCTGAGTCACGGGGCCCAACGCGGAGTTGCCAGCCTGCCTGTGTCCCCAATCCCGAGCTGCCCCAGTTGTTCCCCCACCACCTGGGGCCACCCCTGAGGGCTAAGCCTACATCTCATGGGCCCTCAGAGGGCAGGAGGGGCTGGTCAGTGCAGATCCTTCCAGGGCCAGGCCCCCCAACTTCCAGGGTGTGCTATGCTGGCCTGGTGCTCCCAAAAATGGAGCACGAGGGATGGGGGGGTGAGGCTCCTGAGTGGGGGGGTGATGAGGAGGGGCTCCCAGTTGTGGATAGTCCAGAGGCAGGTGTCGCCATCGTGGACGTGCAGCCCGCAGCCTCGGGCAGGCAGAGTGAGGGCATGACGGGGAGGCTGCCGGCGGGGACAGCACTGAGTGGCCGCCAGCCCAGTGTCAGCAAGGAGGCCATGGAAGGGGCACCTGGCCCAGGCCGCCCTCTGGGTAGCGGTTGCCTGTCCTGGGCCTTAGGAGCCAGCCAGACCTGGGGTCTCGAGGTCAAATCTCAGCTTTGGGCAACTTCTGGAAAGGCTCTCCTTGCTCGAGGTCAGGCAGCGGGTGACAGCTCAGAGCAGCGACAGGACGCGGGGGTCGCAGTCTGGGAAGAGCAGAGCAGGCCGGTTGGCCTCCCTGCCCCTGCCCCCGGGTCTGGCCGGATGACGGCACAAGGGCAGGCGGCTTCCTCAGCTCTGCAGCTCCCGGGGACTTGGCTGGAAAGGAGGGTGACTCCAAGCACTCCCTGCCCTCCCACTGACTCCTGTCTTGGGACCCTTCTCAGGGACTGCAGCACCCACGGGGGTGGACGCCCCAACCCTGGTGGTCTCCCTCCCCTGGGGGCACGGCCACTGTCACAACTTGGGTTGGCTCAGGCCACACCTACCCCATGGATGCCCCTCCCTTGGGCCCCCAGGGCCTCTGGCAGCCACACTCCTTTCTGCGTGAGCCTCTCCCTGGGCTGCCGCTCCTCGTTTCTTCATTCGTTAGCTCATTCATTCATTCATTCACACCTGCATTCAGCAAGCCCTTAAAGTCTGTCCTCAAGGAGCCCCAGGCCTGGGGACAGGCAGACACAGTCCTGTGTGGTGGGTGCAACCTGGAGGCTCCTGGGGGGAGGCAGGGGCCGTGCGCACACCGAGACCAGAGGGTGGCGGCGGAGCGGCTCGTGTCTGAGAAGGGTTTGCCTCCCAAGGGGGCCGATCCATGTGTGCTTCCTGGGTCACAGACCTGCAGAAAAGGCAGCCCCTTTTGGGGTCCTAGCATAGTGCTCTGAGCCCTGCCAGCTTGGGAGCTAAGTGCCACGGTCCCCCAAGGACCTCCCCACCCTCCCTCCCCCATGTTCTCTGGGTCCGCTCTAGCCCCCCTGCTTCCCTGTGAGTCTGCTGGGGACAACACAGAGGCCAAGACCAGCTCTTCCCAGGGGCGCCCTGACCCAGCTCTGGCTGATGGCCGAGGGGTCGGGAAGCTGTGCCTCCATCCCACCCCTATGGTGAGCCTGGGGCCTCCCACCCCTCTGCAGTCTGCTTCCCCGAGTTCCACTCTCCCAAACTGCGGCCCAGCAGGCTGGGGGATGAGGCTGAAAATAGTGCAAGCTTAGCTGTCTTTTTAAAAAGGCGCTTCCCAGCACCAGCTCTGGAGGTGCTTGTTCTATTGGGAAGGGCCTCTGTGAGTGGCCCAGCAGCTGCCCCTGCCCCTTCCTAGCAGAAAATCACAAGCAGGCCCCTGAGTTCTGCTGGGGTGCCCTGGGGGCGCTCACAGTGGCCAAGAGAGTGTGGGCACCTGAAGCACCCCAGAGACCTTGGAGCTTAACGGCAAGAAGGCAGCCCCTGACCCAGCCTCCCGCTGTGAGCCAAGCTGCCTCCTGAAGCCGCAACCCTGGCCCAGGGTGGGCTGATGAGTTTTGGGGTGGGGATGGGGGGGTCGTCAGGACGGGAGTTTAGAGAGCAGCTGGAGCGCAGCAAGTGTCCTGGACACAAGATGGAGACGCAGCAGGGCCACCTCTTTGGGGAGGCAGCTGCGACCAAGGGCTCGGGGTGAGGGCCGACCTCAGGGCAGGCCTCAGAAGCCCCTTTTCCCTGCAGGCTGCGGCGGGCCAGTGGTGCCCTCCTTGGCCGGCCCTGCCTCCTGCGGGTTCTCCAAGTCTTGCTTGGCTGCTCTGGTGTGGCCCTGGGGTCGGGAAGGCCAGGTTGGGACTGTGGGTGCACGCGCAAATGTGAGCGGGCGGGGAAGGGAGCCGCAGAGGCCCGAGCATCCGCGCACCCCCTCGGGGCTCCTCCCGCACGCCAGGCTGGGAGCGCCTTCCTGGATCGGCGCCGCCTTGGGTTATTTCTCCCTGGGGCCGCCTCCGCCGCCTCCCCCGATTCTCGCCGGAGCGGGCGGCTCCCCACACCCCCGCTGCGGGGCCCCTCCCTGCTGCGCTGGGATTGCCGGGGCGGCCCCGCACCGCATTCCCGAGGCGGCCGCTGTCCGCGGTGGAGCCGGCCCGGGCTTGGCCCCGCGCACGCGCAGCTGCGGCCGTGGCCGCTGTCCGTGGTGCTGCGCCGGGGAGCCCGCCCGCCGGGTCCAATGGGGGCGGCGAAGGGTAGGGGGCGGCGCGCCCGGGCCCGGGGCCCAAGAGGCCGCGCTCCGGGGACACAGAGGGCTTTCAGGTCGGGCTGCCTCTCTGTCCCAGATGGGATACGGCAGGGGGGTGCCAGGACAGCTCGTCTCCTCACCTCGGGGCAGTGGGGGACAGCCAGGGCCTCCTCCTATCCCTCCCCCAGGCGTTGCCGTTCTGGCAGTCCCTTCCTCCGTCCGCTGGGATCTGAGGCAACCCCCTCATCAGGCAAGGCCAGCTCTGCTCCCTGCTGTCCCCCACTCCCCACTATCGGCAAACGTCGGCAAACGTGTAACCTCTCAGAGCCTCGGACTCCTTTTTTGAAAATGGGATAACAATAGTAGCCACACACCCCCAACTCCCACCCCCAGAGCTGCTTTGTGGTTTCAGTGCTTGATTCTCCCAGTGGGCTCTTGGCAAATGTGGTTGTTGTATCAGCCAGTGCTGGATACGACTTCCTGGTCCTAAGCTGTGTGTGAAGGGAAGGGCCCCGTGTGCAGAGCCTCCTTGCAGCGGGACCCAGCCCCACAGCCTGGGACCTGGTGACACCTTTGGGGAGGGGGAAAGAGAGAGGGATGACAAAGGGGGCTTGCAGAAAGGAAGCTCTTTGGGATCAAAGCTGGGGGTGGGTGTTGAGTGGGCAGGGGTCCTTGAGCCTTGGAATCATGGAGCTCAGTTTCTGTTGAGATCCAGACTGAGCCTATGTCCCTCCTTTCCCCCCAGTTATGGAATATAGGCAAGGGTCTCCCTCTCCAGGGAGTAGAAGCCAAAGCTTTTGACAGGTGCTGCAGTGAAGCCCCACCCTGGGAAGTCTGGGCTGATGGCCCATCCTGGCCCCGCGGGAGGGGCCGGTTTCTGTGGGCATGGGACTGGGAGTGGGCACTGGTTGCCAGCTGGGGCCTCACCCCAGCTCTGATGTCTGGTAAAGCAGCGACCACTGCAGTCTGAGTGCCCTACCCCGAGTGTGCAGAGACTTACAGGGAGGCCCTGGGCCGGGTTCCAGTGTCGCCTCCAAGCCAGGGAAGACAGAACCTGCTTTGCTCTCGGGTCTGAGGAAGTAACCTCGACACTTCCTGAGTGAGCGCTCACTACAAGTCAGCACGTCTCACACCTGCCCCCTGGGAGGCAGAGTGGTCACCTCCATCGGGCTAGAGGCGGGGAAACTGAGGTGCACCAAGGTCACAGGCCCAGGGTGGGGCCCGTTTCAAGCCCAAGGGGTCTGAACCCAGAGCCTGCTTGTGTGACGCCTCCCTGCTGGAACTTAGGGGTGGCTGGGCGGGAGGCGAGCTGGTGTGCAGAGCAGATGGTGGACCCATAGGGGCCCACAGCCTCTCCCTCCAGGGCTGCCGTGCCTGGTTCCCTCTGCCGTCCACTTGGCCCAGAGGCCTGAGGAGGGAGCTGCGGGTGGTGGTGGGTGACAGGCTCTCCCACCCCACACATGCTCTTCCATGGCCAGCTCAGGTCCAAGGACCTCGGCCTCAGCGTCCTCCTCTGCAAACTGGGGCCACAGCATCGACCTCCTTGGGTTGGGTAAGGATTAAAGAGATGGCTGACACCCAGAGACCACTGTGCTGGCACCACAGTAAACCCTGGGAAGACCCCTGCCCTTTTCTTCGGGTGGCTCCTGTGCCACAGACTCTCTGAGTGCCAAGACTGTGAGGGGCAAGGACCCTGAAGGGTACCCCATGCTCCCCCCTCCAGTTCCACAGACCCTGCCCAGCAGAGGTGAGCTGGGCAGGCCCAGGATGGGCACCAAAGAAGCAAAGATAAAGGGGGCAGCAGCCCCCCACTTGTGACTCTCCGCCTTTTTCTCAGCTGTAAGACGGGAACCATCATGCCTAGGTGTCAGGCAGGGTCCGAGAGCAGGTGCAGGATGAGCTCCGTGTATGCAGTTGGTGTTCCGTGCATGTCATCCTGACCAGCACTGCCCTCCCATTGGTGCTCACTGGCCGGGTGGGAGAGGGACTCACGTGCTCCTTTCTGCCAGGCGGGTTCAGGGAGCACCGTGGAGGGAAGGAGCGAGCAGCAGACTCACTCCTCTCCCCCTGGCCCTTGCACAGAGTGAGCGGGGAAGATGTCAAGCCCAGGCATCGACAGCGACCCCAAGCCTCCGTGTTTGCCCCGCAACGGCCTGGTGAAGCTGCCGGGTCAGCCCAACGGCTTGGGCGCTGCCAGCATCACCAAGGGCACACCGGCCGTCAAGAACCGCCTCTGCCAGCCACCTCCCCCGCCCGCCCTCCCATCGCCCAGCCTGGCTGCCCCACTGCCCCGGGCCACCCTGTCCGGGGGCCCGTGCCCCCCAGTGGGGCTCCCCCTGGGTGGACTGGCCTCAGCCCCGGCGCCCGGGCCCCCAGCCGAACGGCCACCCCTGGCCACAGATGAGAAGATCCTCAACGGCCTATTCTGGTACTTCTCGGCATGCGAGAAGTGCGTGCTGGCACAGGTGTGCAAGGCCTGGCGGCGTGTGCTCTACCAGCCCAAGTTCTGGGCGGGCCTCACGCCCGTGCTGCATGCCAAGGAGCTCTACAACACGCTGCCCGGGGGCGAGAAGGAGTTCGTGAACCTGCAGGGCTTCGCGGCGCGCGGCTTCGAGGGCTTCTGCCTGGTGGGGGTCTCGGACCTGGACATCTGTGAGTTCATTGACAACTACACGCTCTCCAAGAAGGGCGTTAAGGCTATGAGCCTCAAGCGCTCCACCATCACCGACGCCGGCCTGGAGGTGCGTCCCGGCGGGCGTGGAGGGCGTGGGGCTGGCCCCGGGGGAGGACTGTAGCTGAGGGTGGTAGCCAGAGTCCCGGGGAGGAGCCTGGCTCCGGAGTAGGGGAAGCAAGACCAGCTGCAGAATGAAAAGTCAGGCCCCTTGGTAGAAAATTAAGAATTTCGAGATGGCGCCAACCGAGCATTCACCCTGCCGAGGGGCCCTTCTGAGCTCTGGGGACCCCCCGTGCGCTGCCTCTCTTTTAGAATGTTGTCAGTGTGTACACACACCACCAAGTGCACTCGGCACAGTTTGGCTGCCTGAGTGTTTAATGTGTCTACACCCTAGAGACCCCTGCTTCCTGCCCCAGTGTGCTCCCTTTGCCCCTGCTCCTTCAGTACTCACCACGCCCTGCCCTGGAGGCCAGGCTTGGCCATGGCAGGGGCGAGGCGGGGGCTTCCTGACCCGACCTGCCGCCTGCCCCCGCCCCCCCCAGGTGATGCTGGAGCAGATGCAGGGCATCGTGCGCCTCGAGCTGTCAGGCTGCAACGACTTCACCGAGGCGGGGCTGTGGTCCAGCCTGAACGCCCGCATCACCTCACTCAGCGTGAGCGACTGCATCAACGTGGCCGACGACGCCATCGCGGCCATCTCACAGCTGCTGCCCAACCTGGCGGAGCTGAGCCTGCAGGCCTACCATGTGACGGACACGGCGCTGGCTTACTTCACGGCGCGCCAGGGCCACAGCACGCACACCCTGCGCCTGCTCTCCTGCTGGGAGATCACCAACCATGGCGTGGTCAACGTGGTGCACAGCTTGCCCAACCTCACGGCGCTCAGCCTTTCGGGCTGCTCCAAGGTCACCGACGACGGTGTCGAGCTTGTGGCCGAGAACCTGCGCAAGCTGCGCAGCCTCGACCTCTCCTGGTGCCCACGCATCACGGACATGGCGCTGGAGTACGTGGCCTGCGACCTGCACCGCCTGGAGGAGCTCGTGCTCGACAGGTGTGCATGCGTGGGCTGGACGGTGGGCGGTCCTCATGAGTGGGGGGCGCCTGGGGGATGGGGTGGGGCCACAGTTGGTGGGGGGTCGTTCTGGAGACAGAGCCTGGGGTGAGTCCAGGCCGGGGACACTCCGGGAAAAGGAGGAATGGACGAGTTGGGAGGCCTGCCGAAACATGGTGAAGGTGGCTTCCGGCATCACCCGCTCTGCTCTGCCCACAGGTGCGTCCGTATCACGGACACTGGCCTCAGCTATCTGTCCACCATGTCGTCGCTCCACAGCCTTTACCTGCGATGGTGCTGCCAGGTACCCTCTGCACCTCCGCGGGTGGGGGAGAATCTGGGGGACTGGGGGGCAGTCCCCAGACCCTGGCCCGGAAGTCTGGGCTCCCATTGCACCCAGTGGCTGACCTAAGGGGGGCTTACGGGGTCCCCAGGCCCTCGTTGGCACTCCCCAGCTCCCTCCTGGCTCCGCGGGACACTAAGAGACCCCCCGTTCTGAGCCCCGCGTCCTGCACCTCCAGCAGCTCCAGCGTCGTGACCCCCCTACCCCGGGTCCGCGCGGAAACAGTTAACCCGCCCTCTCCCGCCCAGGTGCAGGACTTCGGGCTGAAGCATCTCCTGGCCATGAGGAGTCTGCGTCTCTTGTCTCTGGCAGGTGAGACCCTTGCCTCTCCCTTGGACAGTGACCAGCGCCCTCCCCCGCAGGTCCGACACCCCAGCCCCGTCGAGTCCCTTGTGCAGATTCACACCCGGGGCTGAGTGGCCGTGTCCCAGGTCTGAGCTAGAGGGAAGAGACCGAGGGCGGGGGAGCCTCTAGTCCGGCCCAGCCTCGGGTCCTGCCTGCTGCCCTTCCCTAGGCCCCGCCCCCGAGCCTCGCCCACTGAGCACCGCTCCTCCCTTAGGCTCCTCCCCGCCCCGCCCCGCCCGCAGACCCCGCCCCTTGAACGCAGGCCTCGATCCCGGCCTCACC
>PVKY010008359.1:0-14135 GCA_004027775.1 Bradypus variegatus
GTAGGTATGGGATTTGTACTGTTTTAGCAACCGTTCCTGTACAATTGAACTTATTTCAAAATAAAATTTATTAATAAAAAAATAAAAATAAAAAAAATTTTAGCTTAGTAAAAAATCACTACCCTCTGATGAACGCATAACTACATGATCATACTGTGAACGGCTGACTGTATACCATGGATGATTGTATGTTATGTGATTGTGTTCGAATAAAACTGAATAAAAAAAATCACTAAAAAAAAAAAAGAAAGAAAGAAAATGAAGAGCTAGATTAACCTGTAGACATGGATTTGCAAAGTCAACACAGGAAAGATTTCAAGTTTCCAAATTTAATTACAGAGTTAATGCAATAGTGACAGTTTCTTACAGTTTTCTTAAATAGCTTACAAGCAGCCTAGACTTAACATATGACCAAGTAATCCCACTTCTGGTTAATTACCCCAGAGAAATGAAAACTAATGGTCATATACAAAAAAAAATTGCACACAAATGTTTTTTAACAGTTTTATTCATGATTGCTGCAAACTGCAAAGTTCTCGTATTTCCTTCAATAGCTGTATGAATAACTGGCTGCACAATAAAAAGGAATAAACCAGTAATATATGACACTACTGATGGAGGATGTAACAGTAGTTGCTAGGGGTTAGGGCTTGGAGAGGTGGGACTGTAATGGAGTCTTTAAGGGAGTTTCTTTGGGTGATGAGACAGTTCTGTATCCTGATTATGGTGGTGGTTATATGACTGCATATGTGACACAAATCTATAAATATGATACAATTTCATAAAACTGCACACACGTGCACACACACACACAAAGAGTCACACAAGAACTGGTGAAATTTGAATTAGATCTGTAATTTACTTAATAGTATTAACAGTGTCAACCTCCTGGTTTCGATACTTGTGCTGTTTAAGTAAGAGATCTTTGCGGAAAATTGGGTGAAGGAAAAAGGGAAACTCTGTATTGTTTGTGCAACTGTTTTGTGAGTCTAAAATAAAAAATATATATAAAGAAAACAGAAAAAACATATTCTCCTTTATTTTCCATTAGTAGTTCTGAACACAGAATGTTAGCATTTTCCCCTCCATCAGGAAGTTTTGAGGTTAAACTTTATTATCATATTTTCTGTGCAGGTATACGAATTTCTCAGCCATGATTAAGAAAAAGGCTATTTAATTTAATTGAAAAGTGCACTCTGATGAGGGGTCAGGGTGAAACAACAAACATAGTTAATTGACGATTGTGCAGGGGAAGGGGTGTTCATTGTGGCAAATTGAAAGTTGTAGCGTGGCTCATCAGATAAATTTTCTTGCAGATGAAAGAAAATCATCAATGAAATAGATTAAGAAAAATGTGGGGGGGGCAGGATTGTTAAAGGTACTCTTGAGAAAAAGTTGCTGAGACTGCAAGAGTCCTCAGAGACTTTTAGAATCTGAGATACTTCGACGTTCTCCCCTCCCCCAACCTCTTTTAACAGCGATAAAATTTATGAAATAACCTTCATTTTCTTAATTTGCTCCAAGAGGAGGGAGCAAATTAAGACTGGCAGTTCTGGATTTGTTTTCTAAAATCTCCAGATTACTCTGCACCCCTCTAAATGTTTCCCTTCCGTCTCCAGGCCTGAAATTCCCAGGAAGGATTCTTACTGGCTCAGCTCTGGTAGCATTCTCACTCTTTGGGCCAATCATAGTGGCCTGGAGGGGAGGATTGCTTTTATTGGCCAAACCTGTGTGAAGCATGGGCTGCTCCGATTGGCCATTCAAATCCACCATTCCATTGCTATTCCAAACAGTAAGCTGGGAACCATTCGTAAAATGGAATAGGATAGAAAAGAATAGCACAAGATGAAATCATTTAATTTGTAATTTCAGAATCCCTCCCCAATAATATGGTATTGTTTCTGAAAACTTCTTTTAGCTGTTGGTGTACACGTGTATTTCTGAGTGTTACCTGAGTGTGAAGTACGGTGTGTAGTTAAAAAAAAATTTTTTTTTTAAAACTCAGGTCTGCTGCACATAGTTTGTGGATTTTAAGTCTATTGTTTATAATGTGTTACAGCAGAAAGTTTCCTTTCTGCTTTTGAGCATGATTGCTCATTTAACCCCTCTGCTCCTCATTCACCCACTTAGATAGTAATCAGTAATTATTTTCCCTTCTGGGCTTCAACATAAGCCTTATTTAAGTCCTTGCTCCTTCCCAGTTTCATTTATCGTTATTCTCCTTTACTCCACCTTTTTTTCCACAGTCAGATTATAATGGAATACTAAAGTTCTTTTACTGAAAGATTGCTACATGACTTTCTGAATTTATAAAGTAACAGCCAACACCCACCAAAAGTCCTATTTTATTTTCTTAAAATGTCTTATCATAGACTACAATTTTCAGGAACCAGAGATGGCAGAGTAACACCAGAATTTTGAAGTAGCTACAATCAGTATTACATAGAATATAAGTGACTTACTGAAATGCTGTGTTTTGCAAGTTGACCATAGCTCTTTCTTTGAAAGTGTGGATAGATGGCTTTGAAAAGAACTTTTGGTTTCCAATATAATTATTTCCCACTGCATAAATTAATTGTGGGGGCTAAGCCTGCAGGAGGTACTTGCACCTGGTTTTGTTGTTATTGTTGTGGTGCAGCAGAATCATTTTAATATCCTTTAAAAAAGATTTGTCTAATATTCCAGAATAATATCAAATACTAATGATGAGAAAAGTCTTCTAATGATAACTGTACTATTATTCCACTAAGAAATAGAAACTTTTGAACTAAACATAATAGCAAATGCCTTTCCTTTTTCCTTTAACTTTATTAAGTGAGTTGTTTGCATTTTGCTCGACATTAAAGCAAGCTTACATTCTTGGATCCCAGTTGTCACTGTTGATTTTCTAATAGACTACAGAGTTGATTGCTCATAATTAATGGAAGATTTGTGGATTCTAATTTATAACTGAGACTGTGCTATATTTAGTAGCATGCTTTCTTCATTAGATTTTATCATATTATATTTTCCTCAAAAATATGAGATTTTTTCATAACTGGAACCATTTGATTAGCTGCATCTTTATCTTTTCCTTAAAGATCTAACAGGAAACACCCTTGGAAGCCTGGTCTTTTAGATCAGTAGCTGATTGATGACTTTTTTTTTTTCATATTCCTTAGTCCTCACTGCTTTCTAGGTTCAATTTAAGCAATTTATAGTTTTTCAAAACTCTTATATTTCATCAGTATTTCCAAATACTTCATAGGTTTTTATGAACTATGTCCTTGTAATTTTTACTACTTCCTCGGTTTATTTTCCTTTTCTTGCTAAGCAAGGTTCCCAACAGATTTCATAATTGTCTTCAACAGTAGCTCTTGTGTTTATTCAGTCTTATAGGTTTGAGTATAATTTCGTGAATTGAAGTATTGTTAGGAAAAGTAATTTTTAACTTTGATGTTTAAAGAATATGGTTTGTTATAATTGTGCAGTTTTGTTTTGTTTTGCATTGTGTTTGGAGAATTTGACTTACACTATTTATCCTTCCACTAATTTATTTTTGTTTTCATTTTTGTAATTTTGGATGTGGCCACTTTACCATTTTTCCATTGTTTCTACTCATATGTAGTGCCAAGGATCAACAAGATATTTTACATTTACAGTACTGTTAAACCTATTAAAGAATTTATTGCCTAATATGGTTGATGATAGAAAGCTATTTTGTCACATTACAAACAAAATATATTGACACTAATATTTAAACATCAAAATAGTATTTTGTTTGAGATATATTCTAAATGTATTTATTTCTATTAAGTGTTTTTCATATAAATAATTTCTGCCAAGTACTTGCAGATGCCTTTTATCATGGTTTACTAATATGCCACGTGGACAGATTTCAGGATATTGAACCATCACTCATCTTTGAATGAAATCCTTTGCTAGTAAGCACTAGAGAACTCATGCAGCCTAGAGGTATGCTGCTTTTATGTTCTGTAGACACAGTCTCAAAACAGTTAAGCAAGTTTACAAGTTTCCTGCATTTCTGTCTAATCCGGTCATCATTTTGGGTTAATTCTACTCATTAAAATACAGCTGTAAAATAGGCTTTCCCATCTTCCCATATAATCCTTTCCGGGCAATTACATAGGTTGTCACGATCCTGTCCTAGCCTGTGTTCCTTCTCCCAAGGATGTCAAGACTGCCTGAGGAGTTTTGCTTTTTGGCAGTGCTGTTGGGTCTTCACCAACTAAATCTTTTCAGAGAACTGTTGTTATAAAATTATGTCAGTTTTTACATTCATGGCTTGTCACTCTCAAGTCTTATTCTGCTCCAAACTGTTTTGAAATTGTGGGTGGCTCTGAAAAGAGCCTTTGGTTTCAGTTCGTCTACTTTTTCTTTGAGATTCTCAGCTCACAAAACTTCACAACTTAGTGGAGGCGTTACTTGCACTGGACTTTATGATGACTCTCCGTCTTCTTGGGCAAAAACACCGCCTGGATATTGGGCAGGACGCCACCTTGTGCGATAGTCACACCACCAAGCAGCTTGTTGAGCTCCTCATCATTGTGGATGGCCAACTGCATGTAGCGCGGGATGATGCGGGTCTTCTTGTTGTCACGGGCCGCATTGCCCGCCAGCTCCAGGATCTCAGCTGTCAGGTACTCCGATACCGCCGCCAGATACACCGAGGCCCCAGCCCCAATATGCTCGGCATATTTGCCCTTGCGAAGCAGATGGTGCACTCTTCCCACGGGAAACTGCAGGCCTGCTCCAGATCAGTGAGACTTAGCTTTAGCGCGTGCCTTACCGCCCTGCTTCTCTTTCCCAGACATTGCCGTTATAATGGCAAAAGACACCGTTGGAACTGCTAACGGGGCCTATTTATAGTCTAACGGTTGCTGTGCTTTGCTACCTGATTGAATGTTAGCCATGTAGCCAATCACAGAGCAGTACTGGAGTCACCTCATTTACATACACACCACTACCCATTATCCAATCAGATGTTAGCTACATAAGACGTCATATGAGTGCCGGGCCTATAAATACCACTCGTCTTGCCGTCAGCAGCTATCTACTTCGTTGGAGAGTTGAGAAGTGCAGCAGCTATGCCTGAGTTGTCTTCAAAGGGTGCTACTATTTCAAAAAAAGGGTTTAAAAAAGCTGTGATGAAGACTCAGAAGAAAGAGGGGAAGAAACGCAAGAAAAGCCGGAAAGAAAGTTACTCCATTTATATCTACAAGGTGCTGAAGCAGGTCCATCCTGATACTGGCATTTCATCCAAGGCTATGAGTATTATGAATTCCTTTGTAACAGATATCTTTGAGCGCATTGCTGGTGAGGCATCACGCCTAGTCCAGTACAACAAGCATTCAACCATCACTGCCAGAGAGATCCAGACAGCTGTGCGCCTGTTACTACCTGGGGAGCTGGCTAAGCATGCTGTGTCTGAGGGCACCAAGGCTGTCACAAAATACACAAGCTCAAGGTGAAATGATCTAGCTACCAACCAAGTGTCAACCCAAAGGCTCTTTTCAGAGCCACTTAATTGTTTCTGAGGAAGAGTTGTGAACTCTTAGTTGCTGGCTTATGTGGTATGGTTCACCACAGGAGTCAGTGTTGGCTTTGCAAAATATTGAGGGTTTGGGGAAATGTAGAAATTTTTCTATTCAATCTACTTAATATAGTTGAAAAGGCAGGGGTAGGTATATTGCATGTTTCTTTAAGGATTAGTCTCTTAAATATTTCCAAAACTTGAAGGTACTTTTGTGTCTGCAGTATAGAGGGTTTGGGAGACTCCAAAGAAATTCAGTGTTTAGGGGATGGCCCAACTGGGGATTGACTATCTTGAGGAATGTTGCTGACCTTTAGGATCTCTGGTTTCTTATTTCCCATCCTTTTACTGGAGGATGTCATAAAGTTTCTGTACCTGTGGAAAGGCCTTAGAGCCTTTTGGAAGTCTAGCATGGAAGCAGTAAGGCTGCCTAAGAGCTCATTGGTTACTCTGGCTGTGGTACATGTAAAAGCTCCTGAGGATCAGTCTAACTGCCTTCTGAGTACTGGGATTTATAGGCTCAAAGCCCAGGGTTTCTTGATTGGCGATAATTCTTTGTGCATTTTATGCTGTGTTTTTTTGTAGAGGAATAGTGATGTATTGGAATGAGATCTGTCCATCTCTAAGATATTTCAAATTGGAACCAAACAATCTGGCTAGCCAAAATTAACTGGCAAAAGAGGAACCAACTGAATCTCCTTTTTGCTGTTAACTTCCCATACAATTTAGGGCAGGGTCACATGTTTTTCTCTTCACCCTCGGGAGTGGAAGGTAGTTGAAAGTATGGTTTGTATTCTATATTTCTTGGCTTTAAAATGATGACATTGAAAGTCTAGAAATAGGCCACATATTTATAGACAATTGATTTTTGACAAGGCTGCTAAGTTTATGCAGGGGGAAAATAATAGCCTCTTCAAAAAATGGTGTCGGGAAAATGATATGCAGAAGAATCAGGTTAGACCCCTGTTTCACACCAGAAATGAAAATGAACTCAAAATGGATCAAGGACCTGAACATAAGAGCTAAAACCATAAGAACATAAAGACAAATCTAAATGACCTGTGATTCAGTAACAGATTCTTAGAAATGATTCGCCAAGTGCAAGAAATAAAAGGAAGATATAGGTAAATTTGTCAAAATTAAAAACTTGTATGTCAGAGGGCATTGCCAACAAAGTGAAAAGATAACCTTACAGAATGGGAGAAAATAGTTGCAAACCATATATTGGATAAGGGCTTGATACGCAGACTGCATTAATTTGTACAAGGCAATAACAAAAAGGCATCCCAATTTAAAAATAGGCAAAGATTTGAATAGACATTTTTCCAAAGAAGACATCCAGATGGCCAGTAAGCATTTGAAAAGATGCTCAACAACTTTAGCTACAAAGGGAATGCAAATTAGAACCACCAAGAGATACCACTTCACACCCACAAAGGATGGCTTTTATTTAAAAAACAGAAATCTTTGTGAAGGAAACTTAGGCTTATATCTGTCACTTTTTCCTCTTCTGTAGATGATTGGCTCGGTGTCTGGGAGTAGGCTCAGTTCTATAAAATGGGAAGTGAAGGGATGCAGAGAAGCAGACTGTCTCTTGCGAACTTTACCTTGTTAATGTCTACATGAACACTTGAAAATGTGATCATTCATGATAAGACCAGGATGTGGAGGACGGCTGAGGAGCCAGGGTTCTGATTATTCCCACCTGGAGCTTCTCAGCCTTTGGACATCCATTTATTACATAAACCAGCTCAACTGGCACTTTCTGTTACTTTCAGCCAAAATACATCTGGTGTAAAAGCTACCTTGGGTTTGGTCTGAACAGAGATTTATTTCTGTATCAGCATTTTTAGTCACTTTTTGCCCAAATAATTCTGAATAAAGAGTTCATGGCAACTGACAAGGATTTGGGGCCTATGCAGATAACTGCTGATCCTTATGGGGTTTCATCAGGGTAGCCAGGACCCTTGATGAGAGATGTTGTGCACTCACATAATGTGGGTGCAGATGCCCCATCTGTCCACTCCTTGGAAGATTCCCAGCTAAGCTGTCCAGGCACTCTGCAGGGGCTGTCTGTTGCACAGAAGCAAGAGATACTTTTTATGGATTTTTTACATTCAGATGTTCTATCAAACAGTACTAAAGCTTTTATTATTAGTTAATTTATTTTTCAATAAGAAAAATTATTCCATAGCCCACATATTCCAAGTTCCATAATTCAGGAGCATAGTGACAAACATCCTGGGAACCTAATCCAAAGAAATTATGTTCCAAAATCACTGCATACAGCAAGATACCAGCCTTCCTCATCACTTCAAAATCTTTCATGTGAAATTTGCATACGGTTCAGCCATTGCAAACTTATAGAGAGCTGCAATGTTCTGGGACACAACAAATGTTCCAGCAATATGAAATTGCAGATGTTTGGCCAAAAGGCCTTGCATCTGAGGTTTTGCCAAAGCAGTGGAAGGCACGGTAGTTATTCTCAGTATAAAACATCTTTCCTTACAGATGGAGAAATTGACCTTTTTTTTTTCGGTTTGTTCTTTTGGTGCCAAAATCTGAGAGTGAACTAACTAAACCTTTTTTAATTTAAAGAGAGCTTATGTATACACTCCATTTTTTTTAAAAGATCAGAAATATATGAATGCCTAATTGAAAACTGAGAGATATTTCGGGAAAGTAGCAATTATTTGAATATACTATCTTTTTAATATATATAATTTTAATGTCTGAGCATCCAGATGATCATGAAAGCGAAAGGTCTTGAGCCCAAACTCCCCTGACTTAAATATTGGCATTCTGTTTTGATGCATAGTGTACCATGTTGTCAAATTTGTACCATGTTGTCGAATTTGTAACATCCCAGAACTTGAACCCGCAGATAGAGAACCAAACTCCACTTGCTCGTGTAAGAAAAGTAGAGATTCAGCTAAAGCCACTTAGATGTTGCAGTCAGTTGTGGTTTGCTGGATTGTTGGATTCTGTAGCCCAATGCAATCAACCTGTTCACAAATACATGTACAGAGGACATCACCAGGCAAAGAAATGTCTTTAGGCCTTGAGTCCCAGTGATTTTAAGGCAACAAAGGTGGTCCATGGGAAAAATTTGGGAAAAATTTGTCACAGCCAGTGGAGAGAGAAAGCAGACTTACTGCTTCCACAGACTTCCCCAGGGTATAGAGTAGGGTCCTTCCACAGCCCCAGGCTTCCTGCCTTAGGGAGAAGAGCAAAATGATAACATATATATGTAGAAAAGAGGCTGGCAGTATTCCTCATGGCCCTTATTCCTAGAGATAGTATCCAGGTAGATAGACATCAAGGCTCTCTACACAGGGCCTCATTTTTTTGCAGAATTATTGTCTTAATTCTTGACCCCTAAAGCTAAACTTGGGATCAGTGCTTATCCTTGCAAGTGTTTAAAATGTACAGTGATGTTGTAGATGCACTGACAAAACCATCCAACACTTACTTGCTTCAGAAGCCTTACAGGCCAAAAGGCTTTCCCCTGCCACCCAAGTTCTATTAGAAAAACTACACTGGGTGCTTGTATAGCAACTTACGAAAATACAGTTCTTTGCCAAAACTATAGATGGCTCTTAAAAGAACCTTGAAACCAGTGTGATGCTTCTTACTTTTCCAATCAAAGCTTGCTTACTGGTGGAGCAGTTCACAACAGCCTTGATGTTGCTGGGAACTGCATTTAAATAGCTCCTAAGGCACCAACAGGAAGATGGTCCTCATGGGGCTCTGTTGATAACCCAACAGTCATTCTCATATGCTAGACTCAGTCCTTGCTCCTCTAAAAGATGTAAGGTATGAGAATCAGTGTTAGCAGCACTTCGCTAATATATGGGTATATCAGCCTTCATAAACTTTGCATCTCTTGTAAACAAGTCACCTCCTTCTTGCTTTGTGGCATGCCTGGGGCTTTTCATCTTTATACTCCTAAATCCTTTGATTTGTTCTTCACAGCCTTTGTTAGAGCTTTCATTCAGACCCCAGTTATCTTCAATGGACAGGCCTTCAGAGCGACTAGTGTACAGATCAGAAAAGGACTCAGCCACATAGATACAGCCTCAAATGACGTCTTGCTCGTCCAACATCTGATTGGATAATGGGTAGTGGCGTGTATGTAAATCAAGTGATTCCAATAAGTCTCCGTGATTGGATAGCCGGCTATCGGCCAATCAGATAGCAAATCACAGCCTACGGTCGGGTATAAATAGACCCCAGCACCCTGCCTCATAGCCTGTTTTTTTTGCGACTGCAAGACGTGTGTCTGAGCTATGTCTGCGCGTGGGAAGCAGGGCGGTAGGGACTGCGCCATAAGTCAAGTCTCATTTATCTAGGGCAGATCTGCAATTCCTCGTGGGCTGAATCCATTACCTGTTTCGCAAGGGCAACTATGCCGAGCGTATCGGAGCCGGCGTTCCAGTGTACCTGGCGGCGGTGCTGGAGTATGTGATCACCGAGATCCTGGGGTTGGCGGGCAGTGTAGCACGCGGCAGTAAGAAGACTCGCATCATGCTACGCCACCTGCTGCTGGCCATCTTCGAGGAGGAGCTCCACAAACTGCTTGGTGGCGTGACTATCAAGCAGGGCGGCGTCCTTACCAAGATCCAGGTAGTGTTGCTGCCCAAAAAAGCTGAGGAGCCACCACCATAAAGTCCCAAGCAAATAACGCCTTTAAGTAGTAAAGCCTCGTCCTTAGCCGAAGATTTGGATAGAAAAAATGAAACTAAAGGCTCTTTTCAGAGCCACCCACAGTTTCATTGAAAAGGCTGTGCATACATTCCAAGGGACAGCAGTTGTGCAATTCACCAGCAATATATTGTCAATAAAAATTGAACTCACTGAAGTCACAGGCACTGAAAATAATCTTTGGTTCTAATAAACACTTACTGGAGCTTTTCACTTACGGCTCAAAAATATTGACTAAAAGTCATGTTTCTGGCCTTTGAGGTAAATTTTGCTTTAGTATTTACCTCAGACTAAAACAGCAAAGCCGTCGTTAGTCAAGGCATTCCTGGAGCCCTTAGGAGAAGGCGCAGATTTCAATTATTCCAGCATTGTGACATCTACAGTTACTGATGTAATAAGACGGATTCTTCTATTTAGGACTTGAATTGTAGGCTATACCTAAGTGATGTTTGGGTAAGGAACAACAAATGTGAATGTGTAATCTTGCACTTCAGTTTAACCCTGGGCACCAGTCCTGCAGGACATTAGCTAATCACCCGAACTTGATGATTTCTCTAAGTACCTTGTAGAAAGAAATTTCCTTCTAAATATGCTAGGATGGTTCAACATCATGAAATGTTTAGATTTGATATATTAATAAACCAAAAGTTAGAAAGCAAGTTAATCTCAAATTTAGTAGAAGGTCATATGCGAATATTTGATATCTATTCTTTTACACAGAAAAATGGTATTCACAATTTTTGTGTAAAATTAAAATTTTTTAAAAATATAATTGTTTCTTACAATGCAGATTGAGATATATCTGAAAAAGAAGACCAATACCATGTATGATGATGAAATACTAGTGTCAGTCTCATAATGAGTCAGGAATATGAAACAAAAAGGCCTTTCATCATACTTATTTGAAATTACTCAGAAATTTGGGCCAAATAATTTTTCAAAAGTTTTAACTATAAAAAAGAGACAAAACAGTATCAGTTGATCTCTGTGCTGTGAACAAGATAAATTGAAAAGCCAGTCACCGTTTAGTAACACTGCCAAATACAAGGTAGCTGTATAATCAACAGCTTGTCTTACCTAAGGTTAGAAAATTTATTTCATATACCTATTGGCTATCTCAAAAATAGATAATAAGAGCCATAGCTAAACTATAGAGATCTACACATTATAAAACGTGTAGAAGCAGGTAGGGAGAAAAGTGTAAAGTTCTATAAGAAAGGTAATAAAAGGCAAAAACAAATTACATAAGAATTACATAAGAATAGGTACAATCAAGTTTATGAAAAAGTTAATTGTTTCTTGAATTAATCTACATAAATATCAACTAAGGGATGCAAGTTGGGGAGGAGGTGGGCAACAGGAAAAAAATTTTGGAAAACCGTGGAAAGGAAATTGTATAGATATGCTGAAAAAAGATTAGATAATAATATTTAGAACGTGACAAACATCATTTTAAAATCTGGGAGGAATACTGATACAAATAAATGATTGAATAAATAAATAAATGAGGGATTTGAGGCAAGTCTCCCCCCCAAAAAAAAGAATGTAGATTTTCCTCCAACAAGGAAGTGGAGCTTAACTTCCCAGACATTTTTATCAGATGGTAAATTCTCCCTTTATACTCTTCTGAGTGTTCTTTTCTTTCAAACAAACTTCATGATGCTTTCTTTTTTGAAGTTCTACCAAAAATCCTATCAAAATTGTGTTAAAATTTTCTATAGCATTAAACATTTGTGATACATTTTTAAAGTGACATGGTCTCCTCATGTACCTCTTTAGAAATTTAATTTTCTTTATAGAGCTATTACACATGTTTCATAGAGTTTAACTCCAGGTGTTCTTATTTATTAATTTATATTGGGGAAATACTAAAAGGTATTCATTTATTGTGTTTTCTGAGTGACCATATTTTATAGACGGAAGCATCATTGGTTTTTGTGTTGTAATTTTGTATTTAGCTGCTTTATTGAAGTATATCATTTCCATTTTCTAGCTTTTTTATCTCTGGGATTTTCCAGGAAGATAGTGCAAATTGTATAATTTTGCTTTGTCATCTTCAATAGTTAACTTTCTTGTACAAAATGCATTGTCTAATAGGAATGATGATAAATAAAAGTGATGGCATTAGGCTTTTTCATCTTATTGCTGATTATAATCATTAGCATGATATTTTCTCAAGCATGATGCAGGGTTTTCATTTGACAAATTTTATTCCCAGATTATTAAGGGATATTAATTATAAATAAATATTGGAAATCAGCAATTACACATTAGCAGTAACAAAGACAAATATATACCTCTTTTTCCTTTTACTTATTATGATAAATCACACGGACTTCTTGTCAGCAACCACAGAATACATAGGACAATAAAGAATATCATCAAAGTTCTGAAGTAAAATAACTGTCAATTTCAAATTCTGTGCCTAGATACATTATTTTAAGCATGAGAGTGAAGCAAATATTTTTTGGACAATGACTAAAAAGTTTTACCACTCATGTATACATTCTGAAAGAATTACTGTTAAAGAATATACTGAAGTAAAGAGATTCAACTCAGAAGAAAGGTCTGGATGCAAGAAGCAGTGCTCTCTGTATTTCTTTCTTTCTCTGTGTCTGTCACTCAGATCCTCTCTGTTTACCTGTCCCAATCCATCTACCTTTATCTCTCTGTTTCTCTCTGTCTCTGTCTGTCTCTGACTGCCTCTGTCATTGTCTGTGTCCCACAGTCTCTGTCTAGCAGTTTCTGTCTCTCTGTCTCACACTGTCTCTATTGGGCTCTCTCTGTGTGTCTCTTGACTCTGACTCTGTCTCTGTCCCTTACCCCACCCCACTCCCCCCTTGCTGTCCCCTCCCTTTCTCTATCTCTGTCGCTCTATCTCCATCTCTCTGTCTCTGCATCTACTTCTCCATCTATCCATTTCCTCTCTATTTGTCTCTCTCTCTCTCATTGTCTGCCTGTCTCAGTCTCTCTGTTCCAGTCTGTCTCCATCAGTCTCTGATTTGATTCTGTCATCCTCGTGTATGTCCCTTTGTCTTTTTCTGTCTATAGGCCTGTCAGTCTGTCTCCGTGTGTCTGTTTTTCTTTGCACCTCTCTCTCTCTCTCTCTCTGTATCTTTCTATGTCTGTCTCTTTCTTTCTTCATCTGTCTCTGTCCATAATTCAATACTATAGGTGCCCACTACATGTTGCATGAACCACTGGGGCAGATTAATGAAGATAGTCTTTTACAATTTGGTTCTGTGTCTTTGATGATTTAAAAGAAAAAAAGAAAAGAAAAAACTTTTTTGTAAGGCTGTGAAATGATGTCCCAGTTGTAATGTAAACAAGGCTTCTTAACTTTGTACAAATGTACTTCATTCAACAGATTATGGGATATCAACTTGGATGAAAAATGGTGTCTGCCTGCACATATCCTGGCACATCTTGGTAGACATTCAATAAGGAATGAAAGAAAGAAGTAAAGAAAGAAGGGAGGGAAAGGAGAGGGATGATAATCTAACAGGGTAGATACACATGAAAATAATAATCTTCAAAGCTGAAATTAAATAAGTTCATTGCAATCTCCCTTCATCCAATGAAGACGCAGACATAACTCATTGGAGGAGATTGCTTTATATTTCCTCATCTCTGACTTTTAAACCTTGCATTCCACGTCTTTTGCCTTAACTCTGCTACTGAAACCGTTTTCACTAAGATTACAAATTGCCAATCAATGGCTTCTTTTCTGTCCTTACCTTATATGACATTTCAGGTGTTCTAGACTCTCAGAATTTCTTTTGGCACCACTATTCACTAGTTTTTGTGGTACTTTTCAGACCAAATCTTTCATTCTTTAATGGGCAAATCTTTCTCTACTCGCCCTTTAATGCTGATTTTACTCCATGTAATTTCTCTG
>PVKY010008360.1:0-14139 GCA_004027775.1 Bradypus variegatus
AAGAAACTTCAGGAGGACAAATCAGTCTGAAATGAAGAATCGTTAGGAGATAATCACGGAGGTCCCAATGGTTGAAGCTAATAGAATTAGCATATTACTATTTTTAAAATGTTCCCAATTTATTCTTAGGTTTTGTGATGATTTCATTGTTTAAAATTATTGTTGCTGGTACTATTCCAGCAATGCCATTGAACCCAGTGATTTTTATGCCTCTATTTTTAAAGCAAGCTCTGTGTTCATTTTCATTTTCTACAACCTTTTCTTGTTTCTAAGTCTCCAAGTATATCGTATCTCTGTTCCCTGAGTTTCAATGTGTTCAGTTTTCCCTATAAGAACTTTCAGTCCTGGATTTGATTCCAGCATTTCTGAAATGTTAAACTTGTCCAACAAGATCGTTTTGGAAGATGTCAAAAGATATCAAATTCAAAAAACACAACAAACAGAATAGCCAGATGTTTTGAAGAGTAAATATTATTTATATGCAACAAAGCCATCATGCTTTCAGAGGCTGACTGGGTATGATTTACATGATGGAAATAACTGTACAGTATCTTTGATATATTAAAATTAAATGCAGTGAAGACCAATCCATGGTGAGGGTACAAAAACAATGATGAGAATTAACTCATTCATAAAATTAAGACAGCACTTCTAATTTAATATATAAGAAAGTTGGAAGTGACATGGAGATAGTCCCAACATTATGATGACAAGGATTATATTTAAAATAAGCCATGAGTACTACTACACAGCCCTGGACAATAGCAGCCTTAGAAGTGTCTGTCCCAGATATTCTCCCTTTGGTTGTGGAGGATAGAGTAATCCAAGGGTCCTAGGTGAGTGTGTGTAGATTGTGATGGCTGCATAGCAGACAGACCCTTAGGGGCTCAGGACAATGGTTATTTACCAACCGACACAAACATATATTAAGTCTTAATATAGCCAAACCAATGTGCTTGACTATCAGCCATGTCTACAGATTGTGAAAAGTCACTAGCAGGTCAGATCTTGCAAGGCAGTTTTCAGATACACTTAAAAATTGTTCATGGGTCACATAATATCTGTTAAAGCTGACAATGTGAATTTCTTTGTATTCAATTCTTTTTTACTACTGATTTCCACTGAACTGCAAATTTGGTCTAAAATGCATCAAAATGAGCAGAAGCAGCAGCTACTGAACTTGCACCACTATTCCAGCTGATCACATTTGGCTGCGATAGCAGTGAAACTCCAACAGCTGGGAAGCAAATGTTGCTCTAATTTCCAGAAAAGTTCTGTTAATGCAGATCTTTTGGAAGCAACTTTCCCACTTCTGTAAAGACTGATCTTCCTAAAGAACAGTTAGGATTACCTCCTTTCTCAATCCGTAAAATCACATGAAGAACTTCCCTTTCTCTTACTTTTAAATGTTATGTTCAGATAAATCCTTCCACTGACTATTTTATGAGATAAAGAAGTATTCTGACAACCATAAAACAGTCTTTATTACACTAAGGCTACATTTACACTGTCTAAGACTGATTTACTGGATGTCACCTAGCATCTGAAGTGAGAAACATCCTTTGATTGCTGTCTTATTTAAAAGAAAGATAAACAAGAGGGAGAAATGACTTTCCACCCAGAATTCTACAGACAGATGAAGAGCTCCAGGTGCATATTTGGAAAAACAGCAGATTCAGAGACAATACTGTTGTGCTATTTTTTTAATACATTTGCTTATGGACCAAAAGTCAAGTAATTCTTAAGTCTAGAAAATATTTAGTTATTTATATTCTTTGTACATTGAATTTTTATAGAACCATGAAAAGAAATAATCGCCCTAAATGGTTTCATGCACATACACACACACTCATATATACACCCTTCTACATACATACAACTTGCATTTTTACTTAGAAATGATTCATAGCATTTCCTACTAAAATAAACACTTCCAACATTGTCAGAGTTAAGATTCTGCTACTGTTTTCATGAATAGATGGTTTTGTCTTCTGTCAGTCATGAAAATTCCCTTAGAGGTAAATACTGGCAGTATTTTAAAAGCTTTGGGTAAGGGTGAAAAAATAGGGTAAGACTCATAAAGTCATGGCAGTGTACTTTTTCATCCTAATATAAAGACTATGATTTGGTTTCTATTTGGCTTATATTTACAAACTTTCTCAGATCTGAGTTCTCATTTATTAAAATATTTTTCTTATACCTAATGCCATAATCATATATCACCAATGTTTAAATCAGTATTGCATTTATGACATGTTTCAATAAATATGTGGATGATATTTGATGAATTACTGATGTTCAATTATGATACACTGTAAGCTGCAAAAAGGTAGAGATGTGATGATGTATATGGCAAATCCTCCCCAAACCACACTGACTGGATTTGGGAAATTTTACTAGAAGCCCACAAAAAAACCACTTTTCCTTATCATAATTCTTCTTACCCCATTCAAAATCACCTTGTTAAAAATGCTGACACTGCAATAAGCAGTGTGACATGAGCTCCAACACCCATGTCAATACTTTTTAACAAAAGAAAGGCAATGCCATTGATTCTAAGTGTTCTGCTTTCAGTGTTCAAAATCTTACACCAATTTAAGAATTTTTCTTTGTAGAACAGTTCTTTTTTGTTATAACATTTTCTTTTTATAATGCAAATGAGCTCACAGCAAACTATTAAAGAATCCATTTTCTTTCACTTGCAAACAAATCCAAAACTGTAATCTTGGGTCATTTTATGGGTGATGATGGCAGCTGCAAGCCAGCCCCTCCATCAGGGAAACACCACAAGCTTTCTGAGAAGGGGAGAGACTTGTTGTTTTAATCCTCATATTTAAAATCAAAAGCTGAATAATAAATAGCAAATCAAGGAATCTTTAGAGACATTACTTGAACTCTCCTGGCCTCAATTTTCTTACCTAAAAAGTAAGAGTGATTATGAGTTTTAAGAAAATAATGGTAATAATAATAGCCTCACATGTATCAAGAGTTTACCAGGCAGGATCTCACTTCCAGTACAATCCATGCTTTGAAACAAATAAGGAAAAGACGACTTCTCTTGGTGATAGAAGATAAAAGGTCTCCCATCTAGGCTGTGCAATTCCTACTTTTCCTACTTGCAAGTCCTAATTCCTACTTTTCCTACTTGTGGTCTGACCTCTGGTCACAAGACTGGCCAAGCTGTCATGCTCTCTCATTCCCTCTTGGCATACTTCTCCATGCAGGACACACTCTGCTCAACTATGTTTTAATCTTTTTAATTCTACCAGCAGCTCTTTGGTGTATGTGTTTTAGTCTCATTCTTAAAATGAGGAGCAGAGGTGGGGGACACACAGAAACCTTAAATAATTTGCCCAAGTAGCTACAACTCATAAGTGGTAAAGGTGAGGTTTGGAACCAGTCAGTCTTGCTCCAGAGTCCATCCTTTTAACCACAACTCTATTTTGCCTCCATCTATTTCAAAAATATAATATTTTTCTAAAGTGAAAAGTTTCACAAATAAAAGGATTAATGAATATATACACTAGGCATGTTAACTAGGTTATTATTGTTAGCATTTATCAGCTATTGATTACTGTGTGGCTAATATACGCAAAGGGTTATGTGTTGGTAGCTTGTTTCTAAGAAAGTTTTAGATTTTCTATTGATGAATCTTTAGATAGAGTGAATACTAGAACACATTCTAGTTCAGATTTTCAGACCATATATGTCCTTAATGATTTTTTTAATCCAACTCTTTTATTTTCCAAATAAACAAGGCCCAAATTGACTACTTCCCAAATTACAGAGTACAATTTTAGTCAAGTTACTAGGTTTCATTATATCATCAATATTATGTTAAAAACAAAGAAACAATCTTGCCTGGTAGTTGTGCAAGCCCACCCACCTGCATATGATGTGCCTGGCACAGAAGGCAGTTGTAAATAGTAAAAATTATTAGTGAGGGTATCAGGCTCAATTTCCACTTTGGGTCCCTCTATATAATATTGTCTCTTTTCCAACATTAATGTAATAGATTTCGCCATCCTTGAGAAAAGAGTTATAAAAACAAAACCATAAAATGATGATAAAAGGCAGTTAAGGAATAATGCCTATGATACATGTGTAGTTCATTAAATGACTAGTAATAAGATTAATTTGTTCCTTTCTTGCCCAAGAGATACTTAAAGTAATTGCATCTTTGAGAACTGCACTGTCATCAGTTTATGCTTTTGATGATGTCATGGAACAGTACCATACGCTGGGAAATGCTCAGCAGTTTTTCTTGTATCTCCCATGCCATTATATTAATCTATTGGCTGCTGGTCACCATCCATGAATTTTCAATATTCTGTGGTGTCTGCATGATAAAAAGAGAGATCTCTAGATCTCCCAGTCTCCTAAATAAAATGCATGCCAATTTTAATATGGTTAATACATAATAAAGTGTTCTGGAGAAGTTTGGAGGTGCCATGAATACATCTAATGCCATTTTACAATATAAACAGTTTGGGGATCACTGCTGTGCACACTAAAAAGAAAAGGGAAAAGAGAAATGTTTTACTTCAAAACACTTCAAATGTTTAAAAACCAACTTTTCTTCAAACATATCCTCTCAACTCAGAGACCTGAGTTTTGAACTCTTTTTCATATATATCCATAAGTCCATAAGAAAAATCTTCTTACCTTTGTCCTAAAGACAATGCCTTTACCTCTAGTCACTTCACAAAATTAAATTAATGCAAACCCCACAGTTATTCTCTACACATGTGTGGGTAACAATACATTAGTACAGTTCTAAGATCATAAAGGTAATTTCCTACCTAGAATTACAAATTCAGTAAATACTCTTTGATTATTATCCCCATGGTATCTGTTTTTATTACATATTCATGCATCAAAAACAAGCAAGACCATTAACCTATAAAATACTTTTTTTTAATTACTGCTAGATGTTATTAAATCTGTGTTAGATTATGATGATGAAGATGTTTGAAATGTTATTTTTTGTTAAAACACTTTTGCCTTACTTTTGAATAAGTTTCTTGAACTTTCAAGGGGGAATGGGGGATGTATTATAAAGTTTTGGAAAGTAGCTTATTGAATATTTAAGGTACTAAAATTAAGAGATTTCTATGGGGAATTATTTCATGAGTACCTGCTTTTCTTCCTAGGGCAAATGATTAATTTGTTGGCATACACAGAAATTATAGACTGTTTTATCAAAATTTAATAAATAGAATATATATTCCTTATGTTGTAGATTCATAACAATGGTCCCTAAGAGCTTTTTCAGTCCTCACACACTTGCATAGGTATTTCATAGTGATATAAAAAAATAGATGCACCACTTAAATCTTAATGTCAACCAGGAAGACAATAGACTTGTTAGGAACTTCTAAAATGTCAGACTTTACATTGTCCTGTACTCATGACATTTTGGCTGAAATACATGTTTAAAAAAATAGTCTTCATAGAATAACAATCACAAATCAATTTAGAGATGATCAAATTTCAATGTGAATTTTTATGTCCAAAGACAAATTACTCATAAGAAAAAACCTAACTTAG
This sequence comes from Bradypus variegatus, assembly GCA_004027775.1. Lineage (NCBI taxonomy): Eukaryota > Metazoa > Chordata > Mammalia > Pilosa > Bradypodidae > Bradypus > Bradypus variegatus. The sequence goes on from PVKY010008360.1 coordinate 5,551, forward strand.
TAATGGTTTTAATATCAAGTAAACATCATCATTTTATGCTAAATAAAATACATCATGTACAATTAATTAGAAATTTTCCAGATGCCACTTATAAGATGTCTAAAAATACTTAATAGGCGAATACAGCAAAAGGTTTGAAACAACTTATATAGTTATAGAACACAAAATAAACTTTTCACCAACAATTTTTGACTGTTGTAGGTATTCCTTTTATTCCCTTGCAGAGTTTAAAGCATATAAACAACAATATACAAAAAGGATATTATAGCCAATGAAGTGTTTCTATTTGTTTTTAAAACTTATGTTCAAAGCATGACCTCTGCTGTTCATTGATTTGCATGAATAATCCCAAAAAACACAAAAGCAGTCAGATATGTAATTCACACATTCAGAGGAGTCTATAAAGTGAACGTCTTCTCAACTAGAGAGAAAAAGGTATGTAATGCCATGGCTTCTGTAACATCCTCATTTGACACTGCAAAATTTTCATTTTATAAGCAACCTGATTTTCTTCCTCCCAAAATATAAGTATGCATTTTAAAATAGCATTTCAACAGTATTGAATCCCACTGTTTCCAGAGGACCAACAAGTTAGTGAAGAGGGTTTGGTAACAACGTGTTTAAGAATTAAATTCTGAGGATGTAGAACATCACAAATTGCTGTAGGGTAGATCAGTAACAATTAAGCTTAATGTGTCAGTCTCTAAAGGTCTGGCTTCACAACTGATTAAATTGCTGTCATCTGTCATCTACTTACCTCTAGTGACACCTGTTATACAGATGCACAATATACAGGACAAGAAATTCATGCTCTTTACATTTAAAAAAAAAAAAAAAAAACAAAAAATTTTCCACACTTGAACCATACACTTCAAACAAATATTTACTGTAACAACTTAATGAGCATGACAAGAGAGTTCAATGAGGGTAGTTGTGTTCAACCTTCACGAAAGGCCCAGTGAGACTCTATATCCTTTTTAATAGAGCTTCCTAAAAAAGTAAGGAAACATGGATGCAGAATCCTACTGCTCAGCAATAGGACAGTGGAAATCGAAGGTGGAAACAAAACAAAACAAAACAAAACAAACGCTCCAGAGAGAACGCTGGAAAGTTTGCCAGTTCTGTGCACCTACTGTGTGAGCGAAACTGCAGCCATTACCAGCTGCCCAACTCCTGCTGACTTCATTTGCTGAAAAGATCCCCAATCCGGAATAAGTGATGCACAGGAAGACTTCTGGTTACGCGCAAAGACCAGTCCCTGGTTCTTTGTCAGTTCTCTTGAGAACAAAGGCTGTCTACCCTCGAGGCCATGAGCGACCCACAGCGCACATCTCTGGTCTCAGAAATCATTCCAGTGAATATAATGCGGCGACTGGAGTCGGGCCAACAGGGGGTGGCATTTTCTGCATCTGCTTCTTCTGTCTCTGAGTTCCCTTGGCCTCCGCCCTACCCCACCCCTTTTGCAGGTGCCAAGCCCTGTGGCCAGCATTCTTACAAAGAAAGTAGAAATCGCTCCTGGAAACGTTTATAGCTGCTCAGGATGCAGCAGAGGCTCTTTTCGCAGTTACTGAACCAGGTGTTTCAAAAAATTTTAAACTTTCGAGTGTGCGGGGGAGGGGAGCATAAAGGGACGATCCACTTCTCCCCGCCTCCTCCCGACCCCCAAACCCACGCGGGTTTACCACTCCCGGGAAAGCCCGGGTCCCTCGCCCTCGCGTCCCACGGTCCCCAGTCCCTGCTCCTCCGTTAGGCTGGCGGCCCCAGACTCACCGCTGACCACACGGCGGCAGACGGCACCGTGGCCGCAGAGTAGCACGGCGCCCAGCAGAAGCGAGACCACACGGCTCATCGCGGCGCGGCAGCAGCGCAGGTGGAAGGTGGAACGAACGTGGCCTCTATAGCCGGCGGCTCTAACCAAGCAGCTTCCCTGCCTCAGCGCTAGGTCCTACTCCCCCTGCGCGAGCCCAGCTGCCGGGCCCCCTGCGCGCATCGCCTCCGGCCGGGAACTACCGCGGGTCGCCTTGGTGCCGCGCGCGGGAGTGCTGGGCTGGAGCGCACCAGCCAGCCAGGGCGCGACTGGGGAGCCGGGACGGGAGGAAGTTAAGTGACCCCGTCTCTGTCCCAGAGGTGAAGCGACACGCCCGGAGTGGACCCCACCAGCCCTCTCTGTTCTCCTTCCTGGTCTCTGGCTAGTAGGGGGCTGAGCCCCTGCGCCCTCCTCGCGGCTCTCGCAGCAGCGGCTGCTCTGCGCTGGAGATGCGGTCTTATATATCCACACCCCGAGGTTTCAGCCCCTCGCTAGTAATATTTTTTTTAACTGTTTCGTCTCTCCTGCCATGAAGAGCATCTCAGCCCCTCCCCTAAAACTGGAGCCACTTTGAAAATGGTCCAGTCAGCATCCCTAACACCCTCCCCTCTTCTGTTCCCAGTCCACTCTTTCCATTCGCTAACAGTGTGGATACTCATTTGTGTAAAATGTGACAGCTTTCCTATTAAACTCTGGCAAAAGTTGGATCCATTTGGTTTTCTCAAAGATTAATATCCACAGCGATGCCAAGTTGTGGGGCCTTTCTGTTTTTGTGCTAAATTGCTTGATCATGTGTATTGCTAGATGCAGGGTACTAGCCATTATTTAAGATGGATTGGCCGAGTGGGAGCCAAAACCTGCTCCGTGAATTATATAATGTGGCAGGTTTTTCCCCACCTAGGTTCTGCAGATTGATTAGCTCCAAGCAGGTTGTTTGACTAAATTGTCAGAAGCAAATTGAAGAGAATATTTGGAGCAACGTTTTCCAGCTGATTTCAATCTCAGTATTAGCAACCCCAACCCCACAGAAAACCATCAACACAAAATACTCTCAAGACTTGGGAATTTCCTGGAAAAAAGAAGAAAACTATCTATTTGCAATTATCTATTTGTGATCAATGGTTTACTTGAGAAATGTACTTCAGTTTAAAATCTATATTGACACTTTCCCGTAACCTGACCAGGTCTTTCTTATAATAGTTCAATCAAGGAGGCTCGAGTTTCCTGGAGTATTGGAAATTATGAGACTTTTCTATATCCAGTCCATGGCATGAACGCTGAGGATGCCCTCATAATGAGCTTCAGTAGAATTAATATTTTGCCATCATGCTGTTTTAAATGCACAAGTTTATGTTAAATAAAATCACTTTGGTTTCTCTGTGTTTTAACATTCCTAGAACTCCTCGCTGTCTCTGGTTTTCATAAACCACAAGTACACTCTAAACATATGCTGTATTGTTTTCTTGGAAAAAGGGAGTCAAAATTGTCATAATAAGGACTTGCAGAACCAGAAATTTTAGCAGTTGGATCATAAAAATTTTTAAATCCACCCTCCTCAAGAAAGTAGAATTCCAAAAAATTACAATGATGTCTAACCTATCACTTTATTTTCCCTTGTATTACCATTAAAAACATTATTTTTTGTAGGACCATGGGCAATTAATCAGTTGGAATTCTAGAGCTTATGGATTTTGTGAGTTTTTCATCACATGCTAAATTCCAAAAGAAACAGACACTGCTGGGATTTTTACAATGGAAAAATGGATAAAACCTCAAGGTTAGGGAGATATAGCTCAGCCCTGGAAACAGTATCAAAGGGTGTCATGGGTGGTTGGGGGGGTGGCTGTGGTCTGAGAGCTGCCCTCAAGGGGTTCACAGTATATGTGGTAAAAGAAATGTCATGAAGTCGTGAGTCAAGGTCACGGTTAGCATAAAGGAATAAGGAATTCATTTTGGAAGTATTTATCCAGGAATCCTCTAGGAATAGTCAAGGTTAGGGGTCATAATCCTCATTGGTTTACGATCTGAATGACTTCTCCAAATGCCTGCAGATCCAGAATTCTGCTTTGGAACTCCCTCCTTTCACACCATCCTATCCCCGATACTCATAAGGCCCAGAGTTTTTGTGTAAAGACCCTCCTTTGGGAAGGAATATACTAGGGGGTAAGAACATAAGCACTAAGTATAATTTTCTACATTTCAGTAGAGGTCCTGTTATGCCTAGAAAGTCAGAAAGTCCTTGAAGCCATTATTGGCAGAGAGCAATTCCAAGGCTTCAGTGTTTCAAAACACCCAACTTATTATAAGAACTGTATCCTCAGTGAGATTGCACAGACTTCCTAAATTATAGTTTCTTATCTTTAGGCTAGAATTGTATCAATTCAGGGTGGCCATACCAGTTAACTAAGGCTGCTCAGCAGTTATTCTGGTAGCTGTTTGTCTTATCAGGAAAACAAATTATTACAAGCTCTTTAGAGATGATTTTTAAGGGAGTTGGCCAACAAGACCAGCTCTTTTCTTTGTTACTCCACCACTGAAAACATCTGGAGAGATCATCATATACAGAGAACATGGTTTAAATAGTATTAAATATAGAACATGTCTAGTACAAGACATTTTCTTTGGGGATCACTGCAGGAAATCTCTCGAGATCCACACCACCAACAGCACCCCACGCACACACACACACACATGGATACACACACACACATAGCATATTAGGAGATAAAAATTAAAAATTTTCAACAAAATTGCATTTTTTAAAATGTTATAAAATATTGGAAGTTAGAGGAAAGCACAGTATATTCATTCATTTTTTAACAAATTATTTTCATTTTTCCTGTTGATGTGCATGTATAAGGTGTCATACATAGGCAAATGACTTTCTAATAGCAAATGTATTTTAGTTCTACATTAGCCAAACAAAATGAAAAGTATAAGAACTGCTTGCAGACCAATCAGGAGATAAGAGCCCCCTCAAGGACAGCCAAGAGAGGTAGGAAATGTCCCTCGCAATTAAGGTTCTCTGCATTGTAAAAAACACGAACAGCAGTTTCGGATGAGGACCCTAAACTAATTAGGAGAAGGAGCTCAACAATGATTCAACAACTAAAAATGCATCACTTTTTTTTCAAGCCCCTGAATAGAACCGTGATTTCAGTAAGTGTGGACTCAAGGTAAACTGGGGTGCGAGTTAATCACTGAGTTTCCAGAGGTTCTGAACTCCAATGGGCAACAACATCTGAAATCTAAAATTTTGAAAAGTGATATCCAGGCCTTTAATAGGTTACCTTGGAATCTGAATATCCCAAATGTACGACTTACTCCTATGCTTTTCCCATTCCACTCTCAAATGTCTGCACCTCCCAGGGAGCATCCGTATCATATGTCCATTAATAAACCTTAAAGACACAGCCTGAATTCCAGCCATTGATTTGCATTCAGTGGATTCTCATTTAGGTAACTCTAAACTGTGGCTTCAGCCTCAATCACAGAAGCGTTCATTCATACGTGTGCCAGATCAAACAGTGACAGATGTGGTCTACAAAGGAGATTTCTTACATTGTTTAAAATTATTACAACTTTATATCAATATATTTGAAAAGTTATTATAATCCAACACTAATTAATTTATTCATAGTGTTACACCATTTATAGCATACTTAATGCTATTCAATTATTAATGTTTTCAGGTTATTACACATTTTTAATAACAATAGTTAATGACTCTGCTGACCACTATCAATAATATTGTCATGTAAAAATAAGCATTTGAAATGGAAAAATATAAAACCATTACTATATAACCACTTCAGCAGTAGAAAAATTTCATTTTTCAGATTAATGGTTGGTTGTCACTTTTAGGAAGACACCACTGAATCCTGATTTTTTAGAGATGACACCTCAGTGTACCTGAGCTGGCATGTAACTGGCTCAAATGAAAGGATGAGCAGTTGGTCAAATTCCCCTAGATTTACTTGTTCTTTTCAAAATGCCTGTACTGTAGAATGCAAGACCCACCTCATTCAGGAATCATTTCTACTCCTCCACACAGTCCCAGAAATCTTCATCTTCACAGGGCCATCTAGAACAGTCATTGTTCATGAAGTTGTTTGAAATTTAATGAGGAATTAAAAACACACAAAAAAACATAGTTTCCTACAACTCAAAGTTTCAATTTAGGAACTATTGAGATTGTTACATGCTCTGACCATTCCAATGAAAAATATTTATGGAATTTGATTATCACAATATATCTTATGAGATATAAGGAATCATATAAATTTTCATGAATATCTCTAAAATATTAACTTGATAAATTATTCCTATAGTGCTTCTTTATTAATATAATGTAGTTGGATACTGTCATCATTAATCTAGTATGAACCAATATATTTTATTCTAATCTTGGTTTAATTGCTAAACCTGGTCTTAATTTACATTAGTGCAACAAAAGAAAATTAAGATACTCAAACCAAAAAGATACAAACCCAAGTCACCTTTGTTTCCTGAACTAGGTAGGTATGGTAATTAGCTAACCACTCATTAAGAGTGGCATTGTGATGTGGAAAGACTACTTGGTGCTGTGGATTGAATTATCTCCAAAAGACATGTTGAAGTCCTAGTTCCCAGTATCTCAGAATACGGCCTTATTAGGAAATATGGTCATTACAGATAAAATGAGGTAAGGTGAAATGAAGTCTTACTGGAGTAGGTTGGTCCCTTAATTCAATATGGCTGGTGTCCTTACATGAAGAGGAAATTTGGACACAGGAGAGGAGAACACCACATGAAAAGACAGGAGAGAAGATGACCAAGTAAAGATAGAGACTGGAGCTCTGCAACCACGAGCCAAGCAACACCTAGGGCCACCAAATTCGGAAGAGAGACCTCAGAAGGAGCTTGGCCCTGCTGACACTTTGAGAACTATGAGACAATAAATTTCTATTGCTAGGTCACCCAGTTTGTGGTGCAATGTTATGCCTGCCCTAACAAACTAAAACACTTAACTAGCAGAAACATTAATCAAAATTTTCAGTTAAGCCAGCAATATGGTCTTGGGCAAGTTGCTTCACTTCTTTGGATCTCATTTTTAAAATATATAAAAAGAATAAACTAGAGGATGTCAGTGCTTCCCACCAACTGGACAGCAAACTGCCCCAGAAAGAATCATACATTTCACAAATGTTTCAAATCTGAATCTTACATGCATTAAACATTGCCTCCGAACAAAATAAGTCCCATGTTTTCTGCATATATGCACTAATTTTTCAAATGTCTATAGATGCTATTTTTCTAATAAAATTTATGTTTAAGTTTTAAATGTCACTAAATTCATAAATATTTTTTGACATATTTTATCAATACTTACTGAAATTGTTATTGTGTGACACCCTGAAAAAATATTTATGTTTAAAATTAAGGCTTTTTATTCAAAGAATTTGAGAACCACTAGGCTACATTATTTTTAAAGTCTTTTTCAGTGTTAAAATTTTATTTCTCTAAAATTAGGGAAGTTTAACTTCCCTCCTTCCTTTCTCCCTCCCTCCCTCCCTTCCTTCCTTCCTTCCTTCCTTCCTTCCTTCCTTCCTTCCTTCCTTCCTTCCATCTATAAAAAAGACTATGCCATTTGATTTCTAAATTATTCAGAAAAGACAATACCTGGAAAAATTTCTATGGTCCTTTTAGTAATACATCAACATATCACAAATGCCACATAAATGGAGAATCCAAACAAAGTAACATAAAACTGTGCCAAATGGACTAATCTAAGAGACCATGAAATTATAAAAGAATATTTGATGAAACAAGACTATTTTTTATAAAAATGTTCCATTTTACTAAAAAGGAAAATGTGTCAGAAAGAGGAATAGCTAAATACCTAAAAACATAAAATATGCCTTTATTGGATCCATAAAAATACACTGTTTCTCCAAATGTATTAAATGCCTAGAAAACAATGGTGCCACAGCCAGCCGTTAATAGCAAGAAACTGGGTTATATGGAAAGAAAAAGTTAAAGAGAATATGGGGGAAAAAAGGAATTAGGACAAAAAAAATCAATGCAAATATTCTTCTGGAAATATATATCAGTCACTTTGCTACTTATTCACACACTGTTTCTAAGAGTAAATTGCTCATGTGCCAAACACAAGCATATGTTGTAGCAAAGCAAAATGGAAATTTTTGGAATCATAAGGAACACACTGTCAGGTAACACAGAGATATTAGCATCCACAAAAATGTCTCTTTAGCCTATACACTACTCTTTCTTTTTTTTAAAAAAAAAATAGAAGTTAGCATTTCTCTGTAATAACATCTAAACTTCTTTAAAACAAACCTGAAAAAGAAAGGGAAAAAAACATTAAGAGAAGTAACTCCATTTCTATTGTCAAATCCTTTATACAAGGAAAAATAAGTTGACCATATTACATAAGAACCTGTTGCTGTAATATTTCTCTCCAAAGAAGGAACACAAAAATTCTTATGATCCTGGTAGCCTTAATTTTCAAGAGCTTTAAAGATCAGAGAGAGAGACAATAATGTCATGACTGTATTATCCAAGTACTGCAAATCTGCTCTGATCTTTAGGGGTCATTTAATCTGATAATAAAAAATCAGGAATAATGTCTTAGATTTAAAAATATTTATTGTCAATAAATACAACCATTATAGTTAATATAGGACTAGAATAATTATTGTAGACTTGGGCCTGTCACCACAGGGACTCATTAATGTGTGACTTTTGAAAAAATACTTACTGTGAATAAAAAGGAGGACAGA
>PVKY010008361.1:0-14139 GCA_004027775.1 Bradypus variegatus
TTTTTTTTTGCATGAAGTACGGGACCCCCAAAGGCAAAAGTATGTAAGGCCCATGAAAATCATTAACTCAGCCCTATAACCACACATATAACAAGCAAATCTGGGAGGTCAGAAGTTTACTTTAGGGGAAGGGGCAGCTTGCAGTTCTAAGAGCAATACTCTTTGGCTTATTTTGGCATATTCTGGAAGTCTAAGGTGACTTCACAAATCCACAACAAAATGTTTACTTTAAAAAAAAAGCATATCTGGGGTCATGAAAAGGATAAAAATCCTGTTTTCACAAAAAATCAAAGAATTCACTAAAAAGAGAAAAAGAGAGACGTGTGGATTGTTTTCCAGTACACACACACACACACACACACACACATTCACACACATACATACACACATATATATGTGTGTGGGACAGGAGTTGGGACAGGTGGGTGCGTGAGCAGCTGAATATGAAGTTCCAGTTTCCTTAATGTTTTCTGGATATGACCCTCATTTTCTCTCTCACAAGCAGACTGCTCCAGCTAATTAGCAAATCAAAAGAAATAGAAACAATTCTAGACCTCAGTGCAATCAAATTAGTGGAGTTATTTGAGGATACCATTTTCACACAGTGTAATCATGCTCTCTTTGTTTTGGTCAAATGATGGAAAATTATCTTTCAAACCCAACACCTCCTACTCTGCCCAACTAATTCTATGGATTGTGGCATTTTATATCTGCTCTCATCAGTTCTATAGATGATCTTTTCTATGGACAGAATGCACAACGGACAATTAAATGTTACCTGTCAAGCTTCTCGTACAATGAGGACCTTTTAAAAATACATTTGACTTTTAAGGTGATTCAGCAGTAAGAGCCTTTAGCATGCCATCTAAATTAGGACTTGGAAAGTTTATTAAAATTGGATTTTTAACCTGATCCCAATTGCCTCTGCTTATAAAGAATCCCACTGGACTCCTTAATATTCATGCTACTAACCTGGAAGTTTCAAATGGCCATTAAGGGAGGAGAGGCTATCTATATAGAGCAGCCCAATAGATGGAAGGTACAGATAAAATCACATTGCGTCCATGCAGGTAGAGTGTGCTTGAATCTTGGGCATCTTCGGAAGAAGCAACTCTCTCACTTTCTCTCTCCCCCACTTCCCCTTCTCCTGGCCACCTAAATTCCATCACATATTTGGGGAAAAAGACACAAATAACCAAAAACAACAGCAGCAAACATAAGCTAAACATTCCATGACAGAGAGCACTGGACTAGGAGTCTAGGTTTTCCCAGAAGTGCAGCTACCTTGGATAAAACACTCTCCCTTCTGTTGCTCTAACTAGCTCCCAGTCGCTAACCTCATAACCTTAAACTTTTGTGCCTCTGCTGGCTCGATTATGAAATGGGAAAGTCTGGGCTAACGATCGCCAGGATTGGGTAAGAGTGGACATTTTGGAATCAGGTAAGACACCAACTTGAATCTCAGTCCACTTAGTAGTTTGCTTAACCTCAGAAGTCACTTAAGTTCTCAAAGCCTTAGTTCTCTAGTTTGGAAAATGAAGAAATCACAGTTTTGTTGTGTTTTGGTTTATCTCAGAAGGTTGGCATAAAAATGAAATGTGCAATTTACGTAGTCCATTTTTCTTCTTCCCTGGCATATTAGCCTTCAATAAATCTTGGCTGGTATTACTACTAATCATAGGACCGTTGTTTCCATTTCACTCCTTCAGCCTTTATTTCCTACAGAACACAATTTAGAACTTAAATGACACCAACAAATTTCTGTAAATGTTGGTTATAGGTGTTAACCTCATTTTTCCTTGAGATAAGATTTTTGGTTCCATAGGGCATGGTGAGGTCCTAACTTTACATCTCTCCCACAGTACTTGGTAAAGTGTTGAACACGTAGTAGATGCTCAATAAAGACTGTAGAATCTTAGAATATGAGAAGCTTAAAGACCATCTTTTAAAGCCCTTTCATTTTCCAGTGGTGACACTGAGGTAGAGAGTCTCGGGCCACACAATCAGCAGTGGCAGCCACTTTTCCTGCTGACTTCCCCCGTGTTGCCTATGAGACACCGTTCTTACACTGGCAGCTTTGAAATGGAAATACATTTGCTCTAAACCACGCATCCTTGAAGGCAGTTCAGTTTACAAACTTTTTGGAGGACAGAGTGTGTTTCAGATTCCCTACAAGAAAGAGAGAATTAAGACATGGTTCCCATCCTCAAGGCACTTCTAGTCTAGCAGGGAAGACAGATCTTAATATGTTTGCATTGTTATAGCAAAGTTAAAATTTGGTACTACATAAGCACCAGGATTGGAGACCTAGCTCATTCCCAGAAACACTCAGGGAAGATTGTTCGGAGGATAACAAATTCCTGGGCAAAGACATAAGGCTACATAAAAACAAAAGAGCCAGTTAATATTTTCTTACTTATATGAACATAAGAATATTTATCGCTGATCAATGAATGCTGAAACTAAAGATTGAAAGAAGCTAAAATTTCAGTCTTCAAATTCTTATCTAGCTGTTACTTGCGAGATCTGCTTGTCGTCACTTCTTAGTGAAGTTCTATTAAAGATTCAGGGCTGGTTCTAGCTTCTTTCAAGGTCTTTTACTGAGGCACTAAGTAGCTCAGTTGACCTGCCTTTGGCCCCATGATGAAAATGGAATCATTATGCACCCCCTATTTCATCTTATGAATTAGATGTGCAGTTCAGACTATGTACACCAAAGCACTTAGAAGTCTTTGAGAAAGTAATCACACCAAATTAGAATATCAAAGTAACTCCCTGTTTTGAAGGACTCATAATCTGCACTGCATTTGACTGCTAGGAGGGGCTTAAAGACACTGGTAATTGGCAGGGCTTTATGTTAGATTTCCACTTGACCCATGCAACCTCAGACTTTACACAGCTACACAGACTGTGTGGGGGGTGGTGGTGGGGGGATGGGGGGGTGGTTCTTTTAAAGCTAATGCAAATTTAAATATTAAGGCTTTTAAAATGACTTTTAAAAATTCATACTTTCTTTTAACCTAATACAGGCATGTCAACGTCAGTTGGCATAGAGAAGTAGCCAGGGTCATTAAAACCTCTAAAGCTGAAGTTTCCAAAAGCAAGCCTGGTCTTGGCTTCCCAGATGCTTCTGGCCTCATCAGACAATCAGAAAAAAGACTTTTTATTGCGTTGTCTTCTAAAAGGGCTTCAGGTACCATTTGCATGAGTAAAGGAGTCAGTTTCCTACTGGAACTTTCCTGAGATAGGAAAGTATGTTTAAACCAAACGAAATTAACGGGATATTTTTGAAACGTAAATGACAAATTCGAATTCTTCCAAATGTTCAAGATACGGAATATCTACCCCCGAAATCATCTCACCTAAAGTAAGTTACTTGGATATACATTCGGCTTTTTTTTTTTTTTCCAAGTCTGTTCTGTTTGCTGACACACTGTTATGCTTTTGAGGGCGACTTGTTTCGGCTCAGATAAGCCAGCAGCCTAACTTCTCCAAGGTTTCAACCCCGCGTCCCTCGAAATCTTAACTCTTAAACTGAACTGCATTCTACCCAGGAAAACCTCTCAGCGTCCGGAGCGGGGTCGGGGTGGGAGAGTGGAGAGAAGGAGACCCTGCTTAATACCAAGCTGACGTTTGCAGTCCTGGAGCACTAACTAGCAAAGGCAGAGCTGAATTCTACGCTCTCTCCTGGTAAATCGGCATCCACTCCTGGACCCGAAACTGAAGCGGGAGGGAGTTCTCGGTAGCTGCGCCGCGCGCTCGGGAGCCACCTCCTCGCCCAGATCCCGGCACAGCCCGCTGCTGGCGACCCAGCCGGACGGCGGTGAGACCTCGGGAGGACAGCTCCCTCGGCTTCTGCGGCGGCGCGGGGCGCACGGGCGCCTAAGGTGGGTCACCTGCCAGGAAGGGAACATGCAGTGCGGATACACCTGGAAGGGGGCGCAGGTCCTGGGGACCGTGCGATGCTGGACGGGGGAGGAATGGACTCTGGGCTAGGACCTGCCCTTCCCTTGCCGGGTGGAGGGAGGAGGAAGCAGACATCCCCAGGTTTGCAGCAACGGCAGACGCACCTACTCAGCCCGCTCCACCCTCCCGGCCGCTCTGGTCTCCTCCCCCTGGGCTGAAGCCCGAAGAGCCGCCCCGCCGGGTGGGCGGGACTGACTCCGCACAACGCCTTAACCTGGTCACACCGAGCTGAGACTCCCGGCGCTCGCAGAGGCGCGCCTGGCGCCCAGCGGACCGAGCTCCGGGCGCAGCACCGGAGCGGGCCGGGCAGCAGTGGGCGCTCGCGATCCTTTTCTGCCCAACGCGCTCTCCCTCAGGGCCGGGCCTCCTCGGTCCCCTCCTCCTGCTCCCGCTCCTCCCCCTGCTCCTCCCCTCCGCGGGACTGAGCTTCCAGCCACCGGCCTGCAAGGTCCCCGGCGTGCAGGCAGCCTCTAGCCGCCGTCACCACTGGGTCTCAGTGGGTGCCAGCGCCCCTTCTCCGCCCGCCGGTGCCGGGCGCAACGAAACTCCCAGAAGCTCGCTCCTCCCGCTGCCAGTGCTTGGCAGCGCTGCCCATGGCCCTGCCCAAGAATCCAGTCCCGGTGCCCGACAGGCTGGACGGCAGCGCGGCTCAGGTCAGTGTCACGCGCGCGGGGCGAGGGCTGCCAGGCTGGGGAGTGGCGCAGCTGTGGGCCACCGAGGGGCCCTCCTCTGGTTTCCCGGATTTCGGGCAAGCCCAGAGCCCAAGGTGAGTCACGGCTGGAGCAGGTGTAGTGCAGGTGGGGGAGTAAGGAAGGAGAAACCCGGGATTTTCCCGTCATCATCTCCTGCCCTGGCCCCTTACCTCTGGAAGTCCTGAGAGACTGGTCTATGTGGGCAAGGATCCGGATTTTTCACTCGTAGTGGATTGTATTTGTTTTTTCGCCTCTGTTCGCCGCTACGTTCCCGACGCTTCTGTGCATGGCAGCCGGGTCGCAGCTCTCAGCGGAGCCCGATGCGACCCAGTGCCGCGAACCAGGGAGGGGTACATTCTGCAAAAGTCACTCAGCTGAAGGAGCATCCAGGGTAGCCCGGGTGGGGGAGTGAGGTTAGTCTGTTTTTCTTTTGCATTGGACATTGGATTGGAGTGGAGAGAAGATGGGTCATCTTTCAAGGGGAGGGGATGCTCGAAAGGAGAGAATTTGAAGGGACAGACCTGATAGTAAGTAACCTCCTTCCCGAATGGCAATTATACTCCGCTCTTGATTCTTCCCTGTTACTTTTTACTTACAAACCTATTGCTATTTTTTTTTCCGCCTCGGTTCCTATTTCGGGCACCAAGGGTGCTGGCCGCGGAAGGGGGTGAGTGAAGGGATGCGGGTCGTGAACCCTGCATGGGGGCGCCTAACCCCGTGCTTTTTGGGAGAGGGAGCCCCGCTGAGCTGATGTCGCCAGGTGCGCTCTCCGAGCTAGGCGGCGGGCAGCGCGTTGCTCCCCCTTCTGGCCCCAGTCAGTCCCGGGAACCGAGCGCCGGCTTCCAGAGCTGGACCAGGAACGCTGAGTGATGGTGGAATAGAGACGCCTGAGGGAGCAGAAGCTGGGATGCGGGGTGCGGGGTGCGCCCGGTTCTGCGGTTATTTGTGCGCGCCTGTAGGTCTTCCATATCACCCCCACCGTCCAGGCAGGCACAGCTCGCACACGCAGAGCCCGGGGTTGCATCTTTCCGCTCCGCCTTTCCTTTCCCACTTTGCTGGACCAGCCATAGCCCTCCAGTGTCTTGCATGCATCTCGCTCTCCCTACTCCTCCCGCAGAATCCGCAGGCTATTTTTATCCCCAACTTACGCTTATACGCTTTGGGGCTGGGGGAAATTCTGGAGAGGCCCCGGTAAATCCACTGCCTTTTGGGCTGTGCTTCCTAGGAACAGCTTCTGCGTAGCAAGGAGCAGCCCAGAGGAGCGGTAGGGAGAAAGGCCGGGTTGGGAGTGAGCTCATTCCTCCTCCCGCAATCAGAGGTCTGAATGGGAAACCTCATCATCACCAGCTCCGCTGCGCCGCTCGCCGCGGGTCTGGGTAGCGTCCCGGGACCAGTCCCGGAGAGCGCGATTCTCCCGCGCCCCGCCGGTGGCTGCGGTGGCTGCAGCCCCAGAGCGCACGCCTGACGCTTCCCTCCAAACTGTGGGTTCTAACCACTTTGTAGCCAATTCTCACTTTTTCTTTTGGTCGAAGTGCGGTTATCAGGTTCCACCCAAGGTTTAATTCTCGAAATTCCATTTTTGTTTTTTAAAGGGGAGATACCCCCAACTCCTGCCTCCTTGTATTTCTAAAACCCACCCTTTGGCGTTCGGAGAATTCTTGTGTTCTGCTTCCCAGGGCATGACTGGATGCAGTCAGAATGAGCCTGACCTGGTGATATTCCAGGGGATGAAAGTGTATTTCCAGCTCCCCGCACCCAGGATTGTAGAAATAACACATACATAAGGTTTCCCCCAGTCATGGCGTGGAAATACCAGCTTCCAGGGAGCCTTTTCCGGCTTCAGTTAGCCCATCCGACTCAGTTAGTGGAGTCTGACTGGGATGGAGAACTTCATGACTAAGCAATCTAAGTCAAAGCAGCTAATTCCAACAGTAGTACAGAGTGACCGTGCCTTAGTGAGGCCTGCTGAATGGAGTTTCTGGGCTGTGGATCCAGGCTGATATAATGCACTGCAGCTTTAAGATGGGAGACTTTTACTCTGGGAAGCTGGTGAGAAACTGGTACCTTGAACTTGAAAATGGAAATCGGGAAAAGCAGAGGGTTTTGAGGGCTCTTGGGTCTCCTGATGCTCCCAGTAAGAAGCTGCATGCCCTCCCACGTAAAGCAGTTCTTGTACAGTGTGGATGCTTTGCAACCTTTGCTAAAGGTAATGGAGTTTGGTTTAAGTGGGCTCCTCAATCTAGTTGCTGTTTGTGCTTTTGTTTTCAAAAGAAGTTACTGGAAAACATTCTTGGAGCTCTCTGAAGGGAGAAGCGCTGTGGAAATTTTCCTTGCCTTAAATTGACAATCCTATTGACTAGAAGAGGACTACGGAGTTAGACTGGCTGGTGTACAGTTTCTGGATGGTGAATGTTGCCTTCCCCAGACCGTGTCATCTACCCACGTTGGCCATAGCCACCCCTGGTGTGGTGACATACACAACGCAAGTAATGAGTCATGTTCTACTGAAGCTGGAGTTTGGAGGGAGGGGAAGTTAGATAGTAAAATATATTGATATCCTGATCTAAGCCAAGCCTATATCTGGGATCATGGTCCGGACTCCGGGTTCCAGGGTCCCTGTGTGAAAGGGCAGAAAGGGAAGGGCAAAGCTGGAGTGCAGCCACTTTCTAGCTGCTGCTTGGGAAGTGCAGTCACTTTCCAGTTATTGCAGAAGGCAGTGACTTTTGAGCTGGTGTCAGAAAGGATCACAGTTGTTACCCATCAGTTTAGACTTATTGTCTTCCCTGATCTCATCAAAGTGACCCAGTGCTTTCTAAGAATGCTAGCTACATTTGGAGGCAGCATCTTAGGCCAGGACCTTAGGCAAATCATTTTCCCCTCTCTTTGCATTGTATTCTTCCCCTGCCAACTAGAGGCTGAAGGATTATTATAAGAAAAGGAAAAATGTATGTGAAAAGCATTCAACAATTCTAAACTGTTGGTGAAATCGTACAAAGTTGTTTAATTTGCCCTTCCTGCAATTTTTATTTTATGTCTAGTTTAATGTTCATTTTAATTAGAGTTCATGTTTGTCTGTGTGAATTACACATGCTACACATTAAATGAGGGAGCAGATTTTATATAATCTCCTTGTGATCACTCTCTCAGAATTTCAGCTCTAGGCCTCACTGCTTCTCAGAGTGGTTAGTTTCATTTTCGAGATCTGAGTTAATTTTTTAGAGTTGTTCCTCTCCTCTCTCTCTCTTTTAGCTTAATGTCTTAACAGAATATTTGTTTGGAGCCAGGGTCCTGATATTTATCAATCACTAAAGGCAGAAAGTTGCATATGAGTGATTTATTGGGTAAAAGTAAACGTGATCTCTTTCACAAGGACAGTCTAGGTCTCCATCACCAAAGTTTGTTGTCAGCCTAAAGCACTGGCTGGCTGTTGCAGTTCAGATGTCTGGTAAAATTTGTTCCCAGAACTGCAGTAAATGCCTGAAACTTAATAGATGTTTGATAAATATTATTGGAATAAGTGAATGAATGATTGAACCAAATCTTCACAGCAACCCTGTAGAGCAGATGGCAGCATTTTTATTTTAAAGATTTGGAATCTGCAGATTGGAAAACTTAATTTTCTGAAGGTATTCAGGGCTCCAGATAGGAATTTGGGTCCGTCTGTTCTCATTCTGCCACTCCGTATTGCTTTTTGCTACCCTCTCTTCCATCTTTACTTAAAATCCTACTAACCCATAGCGGACTTCAAATTTGGGGCCCACACTTCCACTGGGAGATGTTCTGGCGGGAGGTGGGGCTCTCTCTCCTTGGCTCTATCTCCTTGCCCTGGACTAGGGCTCAGTTGGAGCCACCACCTGGGATCTGGAATCGTGAGGGACTAGCTAAAGGACACAGGGACAGCTGAGTTTATTTACCACCTCATGGACCCAGTGGCGTCATTTGCAGTATCAATGTCCCTGGGTATGATCCCAGTGGGGCCGTTCCTGGGGCATAAGTTTGAAGCGTTCCCTGTTGCCCGGTTTCTCCTTCATTCCTTCTTATTTCCCTTGCCTGGCTGTGGCATTATTTGCAAATATCGAATTAGCTGCCAGCACTTAAATGTCAGGAGAGTCCACATAAAATTGTGAACTTACAGTCTATCTTTAAAAAAACAAAACAAAAACAAAACCTCAGAACTGGCGAGACTGGGACAGGGGTTCTGTCTGCATCGGTGTGCGAAGCACCCCACCCCCGCCCCCGACAACTCCTAAAGGTAACCCACACTCCTCAAGTAAATTCGTTTTCTCTCTGAGTTAGCCCGAATTGAAACCAGCTGTTGCGTGGCTGCTCAGGATTCAAGGATTCACGTTCAGGTCTGCCTCTCGCTGGAAGCCTTCGCAGCCTCCTCTATCCACAGGGACTTAAGTCCATAGCCTTTCCAGGCCTCTAGAATAATCTTCACTGGGCTGTAGTTCGTCAAATAGTTATGTGGTACCACTAGAGGTCTAGAAAAATGAATGCATTATTCTTCAAAGAAATGGCCTGAACATAACAAAAATAGATCCCAGTGGGCACGTTTTCTTTGACTTTTTTTTCTCCAAAACACGTGCTTTCGGGGAGTTTTCCAGCAGGGGTCGCAAACTCAAATGTTTTCAGCAGCCAGGCAAGTGCGAGCCAGGATGAAGCAGGTCATGGAGCCCCTGGGACCACCTGAGCACACTGATGCGGGTGGGACCTTGGTCCCAGACTCGCCAATTCTGAGGTTTTGTAATTTTTTTTTCCCCAAGATAGACTGTAAGTTCACAATTTTATGTGGACTCCCTTGACTTTTTTTTTTTTCAATTATTTTTGCATCACATAATTTATGGACCTCCCTTGACTTTTAAATGCTGGCAGCTAATTCAATATTTGTAAATAATACCATGTGGTCCAAACAAAACCCTTCTGTTCCGGGATCCTGATTTATGACCTCAGGTTTCTTGGGATAGAAGGAAAATTTGGTCGGGATATGAGACAGAATAGAAGCAGTTACTCAGAATATCGAGGCAGGAGGGGGGAGTGTGTCACGTAAACAATGTTCTAGGGAATTGTCGTTCACATCTACGGAGACAACACTTTGAAACATTATTTTAACCTCTGTTTGTGGTGCTCCTTCTCTATGTTTTACTAAGCAGTTACGGTGACCACATTTATTCCTTCAACGTGTTTATTGAGTTCCAACCACATACCAAGCATCGTTCTACTCACCGACGGGGAATAAAACAGATGGAAGTTCTAGCTCTTATGCTTATCGTCTCGTGGAGGAGACAGATGAAAAACATGATAAATAAGTACAATCTATCCTACGTTACGTAGTGATATGTTAAGGACAAAAATGAAATCAGGCAAAGGAGATATGAAAATGTTGGCTATTTGGGATGAAATCTTACGCCGATGGCCAGGGCTCAGCGCATTCTCAGCTCAACATAACCAGAGTCAAGTTCCACTGACCAACACAAAAGATTTTTGGACTTGGGCATTAGGACCTTAGATTATATACTGGGAGTTGCTTTTGTGGGTAAATCCCTGATAGCAAACTATAACCTTAAATTTAATAGAATAAGGATTAAGTACGCTCATTGAACATATACCATGTGCCAGGTGCTGGTTTAAATATTAGAACACATTGATGAAGGAAACTACTCAAGGACATTCCTCAAGGAAATTATAAACCAGCATGGATCACATTAAGAAATGATCCCAAATGATTAAATGATTGAAGTGAACAAGAAGTGGGAAGGATGTCTAAACTATTGAGTTTTGATGCTCAGAGCACTGACATTTGGTACCTTCTTAATTTAGCATCTGATATGTGCTAGGAATACTTTAGATCAGTGCTTCTCAACGGCCCTTAAGCCTTGACCCCATCAGCAGTGAAAAAAAAATTTTTTGAGCTTTAATCTCTTTGTCTGACAGTGATATTTGGCGTTATTGTAAGGTTTCTTTTTGCATTACAAAAACAAAATGTTACTTTAAAAAATTCACATGTAAAATGTATTTGCACCTCTTGAGGCTCTAATACACCATCTCCTAAATCTGCCCCAACCCTTGATTTTTTACTGTTGTTGGCGAGGCAGTTGTACAGAAGATTAAGAAATAGTTATTACTCTTGACAAACTCACATGCTGGTATGTGGGTTAGATAAGTTAGCAAGTTTTTACATGATAGGCCATAAAGGCTCAGGTCTCTGCCCACCCCCACCCCCAGGCAGGCCCTCCTTGAGAGAAGCCCCCCCCATCACCCTGTTTATTTATTTTGTAGCAATAACTTCTTGCATAGCATAGTTTCATAGCAATTATGTTTATCTGGAAGCATCTTATTATTTCATTGGCTCACTTGCTTCTTGTCTCCCGGTACTCCACCAGAACGTGTCCCCATGAGAGCAGGGACCCTGGGAGTGTTTCTTCTTGTTCACTCATTGTACCAGTTTCTAGAAGAGTGTCTGGCACCACTCATTTGCTGTGTAAAGAAGTAGGAGGCAGCACTGCTGCTGGAGGAGTTAGAGAAGTCTCCATGGAGTAAGAAGTATTTCAGAAGAGACAGAGACATGGAGAGGAAAGCTAGATACTGAAACATAGAATATGTAGAGCCCCAGTACCTTGCGAGAATGTGTTTATTCATTTTAAGTATTCCCAGTGTGATCAGCCACACCGAATAACTTTATAGAAACTCTTCACTGAATAGGTACTAGGCATGCAAAGATCCTTTAGAGGAAAAAATGAAGTAATAAGAAAGAAGGAAGGAAGGAAGGAAGGAAGGAAGGAAGGGAGGGAGGGAGAGAGGGAGGGAGGGAGAAAAAAAAGAAAGAAAGAATACTTCTGTACTTCATTTGGTGTAGTCACATCCACTGTCTCCCTTGACCCCAATATCCAGCCCTGCTTTTAATATCTTTATTTTATAGTTACGGAAACTGAGGTCTGAAGAAGGGAACCAACTTCTCTTCGGTCCCCAGAGTGAAAGCAGGCAGTAGACCCCAAGGCCACGTTTTGCTGCCTGCAGTGAGCAGGTGGCTCACAGTGGAGGCTTGTGAAATCCCTGGAGGACTGTGAAGCCCAGATTTTCTATTAGCTTAGAAATACATTCAGATTTAAGGCATTCACATTTCCTTTTAATCATCAGGAACTTTCATTTCAGCACTTTCTGAGACGCGTTTTACCTCTTGTCAAATTTCCTCTAGAATCCCTGCAGGTTAGATGCACAGAACACCCTGCGGTAGGTTTTCTTTATGTGAATGTCTTCCTTCACTCTTTAGGAGTTAAGTCCTGTATCAGTAGTTAAAATGCATTGGGAGAAAGGTGAGTGCAGAGGCAGCTGAAATGAAAAGGCCTGTCAGCCTAGCTGTGCCCAGAAAAATAAAAACTTGAGTGGCATAAAGTAACAGCAAACTGGGCAACCCCCCTGGAAAATGTGTGTGTACCTTATTTAAATTATTTTTAATTTTTCTTTTTTCTCAGCATCCTAGGAAGAAAGGAGGGGGGTGCGGAGTATCAGTTACAGCTTTCTGGTGTTATATTTTGGAGTTCTGTGGTAAAAAGAGCACAGCTTTGAAGCCATATCTTTTTAAATTTTTTTTCTGGCTGCATCAACCGAGAAATCAACAATTTTTCTGGGCCTCATTTTTTCCAACATTGTTTAGAGGATTAAAGGAAATTGCCCCAAATAAAGTGCCTAGCATGACACTCCATAAATGTTGCATTCTTCGTGTTTAGGGTTGCCAGATTTAGCAAAAAAACACACAAAAAAAACAAAGCAAAACAAACAAACAAAAAAAAAAACAGGATACACAATTAAATTTGAATTTCAGATGAACAACAAATGATTTTTTAGGATAGATATGCCCCAAATAATAAATACCAAGAAGTTATTAGTTGTTTATTTGAAATTTAAATTTAACTGGACACCTGTATTTTATTAGGCATCCTGATTGTTGTGGTAGCAGTGTTGAGTGAATACTTCTTTGACATTTCTAGAACCATAGGATGTTAGAGAGGGGATGACATAACCTTGAGGGTAAGATGCCTT
This sequence comes from Bradypus variegatus, assembly GCA_004027775.1. Taxonomy (NCBI): domain Eukaryota; kingdom Metazoa; phylum Chordata; class Mammalia; order Pilosa; family Bradypodidae; genus Bradypus; species Bradypus variegatus. The sequence continues at coordinate 12,699 of PVKY010008361.1, forward strand.
AGGGTATGCTTCTAGTTAACGGCTCAAATTGAAAAGGAAATGCTATTTTCTATGGTGTTCTCTGTGGCTGTTTTCTATGGTGTCCCAAGTAACAAAAAAAATAAAACAAAAGCATGTTTATTTGTTTGCTCAAAGAATCAAAGAAATTGTAAATCAACCCAGATCTCCTGATGGATGTTTTTAGTGAGCCAGATTCTCTCCCATGTTGTGAAGGCATGGGCCAGGTCGTTGCCCAACTCCCTTTGGAAAGGTGTTTCAACCCCCTAAGGTCCCTAGGGTAGGGATCTGTCAACTAAGGCAGGGCCTTATTAAATACAGATGTTGCTCCCAGCTCGTTATGGTGGAGCTGGAATTAGAAAGGCTACCTGCTCACACAAGGGTACTTCAGTGTACACTGAGCACACTGAAGGGAGGCTTTGTGCTTTGAAAAGTCACACCTGAAATTGCTCCAGCATCAGATGAATGCAAAACAAATAAAACTGTTAAAGGACCTTTCAGCCAGCTTCCCACCAAGCCGATGACCTCAGGTTATAAATGTGGTGTGAGATCTCCCCGAAGACTGCTCAAGTGTGTGGCTCTTGGGATGGCTGTGAAAATGTTGTGTTTCCATTTCACGTAATAACATGGCTGGGAACTAAATTAACAAAGCGTTTGCTGCATGTGAACTTTCAAAAGGAGAGTTTTATGCTTTCTTAAATAGTGAGGTATTGCTTATGCTGAAATAACCAGTTTGTGTTGCATGTAATATGCATAACTCTTCATTTAAGCCAAGGGCTGCTTACCTAGCAATGCACCCACAGGGAATATGCAGCAAAAGGGAGACAAGCCAGTGCAAGGGTAAACTCACAGCCTTAACCAACCTGCGAGATGTGGTTAAAATCCACTTTGCTACTTCTCAGCTAGGCAATATGAAATTACGTCACATCTCTAAGACTCAATTTCCTCATCTGTAAAATGGGCATAATTAGAACTACAGCCAAGGATTGTTTAATGTGGGTTGAACCAGATACATTATATTGAGCTGGCTCATAGCTGACATTAAAAAAATGCTGTCAATAAGATGAAAGAAGAAAGCAACAGAGACCTCTGGCAGAATCAGTGTCGAATCATGGAGGCTTGAACTAAATCTCATGTGTCATATTCCATGGGAGAGTGCCTCAGTCTTTTGACCATTGTTTCTTTAGTCATAATTTATATAATTCTAGCAAATATTATTTCCTTTTCTGGACCAACAGATTAAAGGCAGCAATGTAGAAAAGATATAGAAAAGGAAGTTAGGGGAAGACACAGACAAAGGTACAGAGAGTAAAAGAAAGGAAGAGAAAAGGAGAGAGGGGAGAGGGAAGGAGAAGAGGGGAGGGGAGGTTAAATGCAGATAAACGGATTGGAAGGGCGTGACAGCCACTGGCATTTGTGACCGGCAGTGCTGAGGAGCCCCTGA
>PVKY010008362.1:0-14119 GCA_004027775.1 Bradypus variegatus
TGAAAATATTCTAAAATTGATTGTGGTCACGAATGCACAGCTATGCAATGATGCTGTGAGCCACTGCTTGCACACCTGGATGGACTGTATGGTGTGTAAGTGTATCTCAATAAAATAGCATTAAATAGAGAAAAATGTAACACACTTGCAGCCACTGTCCCTGGCAGCCCACTCCTGGGAACGTCCCCACGGTGTCCTCCCACATCTGCAGCAGGAACACGACAGGGAGCTCAGAGGCGCCAGCGTTTTCACCTGTACCTGCGAGATCTGCCAGCAGACGCACGTCGCCGTACACCCGCGAGAAGCAAGCTTATGTCATTGTGACCGACAACAGGGCAGAACCGTGTTGGTCATGTCCTAGATGAAAAAGGAAGTAAAAACAGTGCGTAAAAGGGGAAAGAGGTCAGTGCTCCCTGTGGGGAGAAGTCTGGGGAGCAGACACCTGAGATGGGCCTTGAGGCAGGGGCGAGGCGGCTGCGGTGACGGACGTTAGGGAGAGGGCTGGGCACCGAGGATCTGGCCAGTGGCCTGGAGGGCCCGGCCTGCGCGGAGGAGAGGGGGCGCGGGGGTGCGCTCGGACCTCCGAGCAGGGCGAGCCGCGCGTGGCTGGACGTGGCAGCTGAGCCGGCCCTCGGGAGACGTGGGCGACACCAGCACGGACAGAATGGCCGCAGCTTCCCAGGGGAGAAGTGAGAGACGCTGAGGACAGCGTCAGTGACGGGTGGAGGGGCCGGGACGAGCAGCCTCGGGTAGGCCTCCCGGGGGAGCCGGACGCCCCGGAGGCGGTGAGGACGGGCGGGAGCGCCGGGGCCTCACCACCGGCCTTCTTGCCGCCGTGGCAGCCTCCGCAGGCTTCCTGCGCTCTCCACAGTCGAGGGTGGCAAGCCCCGGGCAGGGCTGAGGCACGGGGGGGGGGGGCAGGAAAGGGGGGCTGGGCGGTTAGGGAGATGCCGCCCCCACCCGCGGCTGTTCCCCACCTGTCAAATCTCCGCCCGGGGTGGGGGGGCCCAGGCGGCCAGTGCACGGACCCCGCTGCCATCCAGAGGACAGTGCAGCCCCCACCTTCCTTCCCCACCTAAAAGTCACCCTTCGGCCTGCAAACTGCAGGCGACACTGGGGTGAAGCCCACCGAGCCGGGGTGGGGACGCGAGGCTGGCCGGTAGGCCACAGGAGTCGAGTCTGTTAAAGAAGCTTCCTTCTCTACAACTCGCTTTTCTCCCTCTGCCGCTGGACGCTCATAGAAGGAAAGAGGTCTCTCGGGTCAGCAGAGACCTGTCAGAAAGGATTCACTTCTCAAGTAGTGGACTTCATCTAATGTAAACTTGATTACGTTGCACTTTCGGAAGGACCCAGGGTCTCCGAGAGAGGGCTGCACCCATGAGCCAGCTGCCCCGTCCCTCTGGGGAGACCCTTGTGGGCATCTTGGGGTGGGCTCAGGCTGCAGTCCCTGCTCCCCACTCTGTCGTCATGGCTGGCTCAGGGGTCAGGGTTTCAAGCACAGCAGAGCACCTCCCTCCCTGCAATTCCTTGAAAGATCAACTGTTGACGTGATGGGGCCAAAGAGAGGAGGACATTTTTGAGAGAGGAAAACAGCAGCGAGAAAAAGGGGTCTGTCCATCTCTGAGTGGAGATGAGCGCAGTTGCTGTGGGTGCTGGGGGCAGCCCCCCACCCCGGCTCGGGCTCCAGCATCCCCCCCCACAGCAGCGGCTCCCTCTTCTCTCGAGTAAAGGACGGAAATGACCAAGCTCCCCAGCGTGACCTGGGGGTCCACCTCCCCCAAGAGAAACCCCATTGGCAACGGGGGCCAGCATTGGGTGGGAAGGGCTGCGGGAACCTCCAGCCCCGCTCAGCTGCTGCGAGGGGGTCTCCCCACCTGCCACGGGGCACGGGGTCACGACTGCCAACAGAAGCAAGTGGGGGCACAGCGACCCACAACTTAGTACCTTCCTCAGGTGCAAAGCCTCGGGGCACCCCCAGGCTGGGCGGCAGTGCACTGGACAGCACCCAGAAAGCAGACATGGAGCAGCGGGACCCAGCAGGGACAGAGACAGCGGCTCAGGCCAGGCACCTCCCGGGCGTCTGCCTCGTCGTTCATTGCAAAGAAGCAAAATGAGGCCTGGCCTCGAGCAGCGCACCACTGACCTCGGCCGCTCTACACGCGACACGTCCCCCGGGGCCAAGACAGTCCAGACAAGCTGATCGAGATGGAGGAGCGAAACCCCGGGAGCCCAGGAATGGGAACCGGAGGCTGTTTTTAAAATAAGCTCCTGGCAAGAGGTGAGGCAGAAACCAGGACTGGCACCCCGCCGCCCGGGCCCAGGTGGGGAGCTGGGCGCCCGGGCAGGGTCACCGTCGGGGGAAGCCACGACTCGACTTCAGAGCAAGCACCGCAGAGAAAAAGGCGGGTAACTGCAGAGAAACGGAAAGCTGCTGCATGGCAAACAGCCCCACGTAAATGAAGCCCAAGGCAACTGACAAATAGATTCTTAAAAATCTGCAACGTATGACAGAGGGTTAATATAGTGTATATGAAAAACATTTAATCTATGAAGAAGACTAACACCCCATATGAAATCACAAAAATAGAAATGCCCATAAAGTTATAAATGATGTGCAGTCCTCACAGTAATCCAAGAAATGGAAGTTAAAAGAAGGCGCAGCTTCCAGAGTTGAGAATAAAGGGCAAAGGCACACAGCACAGGAGTTTAAGTTTCTGGGGAGTACTCAGTGGTAACAAATCCAGCAATTTTACGCTACATTCGACGCCTCTTTAATTGTATGATTCTAGAGCCAAGGACTTACCCAAGGGATGTCACTGGGTGTGTTTCCGAGGAGAGGCGGCCCCAGACGCAACCCCGTTTGGGATGAGCACACGGCCCCCGAGGAGACGAACGCCCAGAACCCAGGCACCCCGAGCCCGTTGTGGAGCGTCCCGTGGTGGCCCCGTGCTGCGACCAGGAGGGGGAAGCGCAGAGAGGGCAAGCACCTTGCTCGGAGCCACCAGCCGTTGCACAGTGAGCCGGGTGAGTCCCTGGGCCGTGTGCTGCCCCGACGTGCCCCCCACCCCATGCCTGCTGCCCCTGCCTCAAAGGATCTGAAGACAGGGCTGCAAACCGGGGGCTCCTGTGGTCCCAGTTTCCCAAGCCCTCCGTCGCAGCACAGCCGAACCCGAGCTGGCTCCTAACTGCTCCTTCCAGCTCAACAGAAAGAATCAGGCGAGATCAACTTTGATACTCTTGTCAGCTATTTATTATTGTCATTCTGAAGACGAGCACATTTACAGCATACATGGCTCTGAAGGGCTAAGAGTATATAAAACAGTAACTCTATTTTATGTATAGTAATACTGCCCCAAACAAATAAATACAGGTATTGTAATGCACTAAGCTTGGCAAGTACAATTGTGTAGGGACAAAACTATATTTTACATATTTTTACATTTTAGAGGAAACCACAGGCCACTGGGCTGCGGGCGCTTCCGCAGGCCCACGGCGCCCCCGCAGCTCCCGGCAGTCCCAGCATCGCTTTTTAAATGGGGGGGGGGTCTTATGAGGGGCCTAAGGCAGAACCGCTACTCTAGGGTGACCTGTCACTGCTTTCCTCGTGTGGCCGGAATCAGGCCCCGTCCACGGCCGCCGGCGGCAGTGTCCCTCGGGTGGAGGCCGCGACCCAGACATTCTCTCCGTGACGGGCATTTACAGGGTTTATGGCGACTCATAATATGAGGCAAAAATGGGAAAATGATTCACATAAAAGTACCACGTGCAAAACTGTGAAGAGACGATGCAACATTTGCTATATTCCCTTCTAATTAGCTCAGATATTTAATGCTCTTCAGACAAAAAAAAATTCTGAAAACAATATGGGTAAAATATTAAATTTTAAAAAACAAGAAAAATGTTAAAAGGTAGTGCTGTTAAAATGAGAAAAGATGGGAATACAGAGAGAGATACTAGAACAATTACACACTGAACGAAAGGCTGAACCAGCCACCACAACACCTCCCTCCCTGCGGGGGCATCTCACCCCGCCCCCAGCAGCGGCCACCTCTGAGGGGACACGACCGTCCCCCGAGTCGCCTTCGAGCTCAACCGGCAGGAACTGGACAGAGCCGCGTGGGCACTGGCTTCCGGGCCCGAGGTCGCCCCCGGTGTCCCACCACGGGGCCTCGCCAAGGTCTGCCCACGCCCCAGACCGGCATTTCTAAAGAAGTTGAAAGACTATCACCTAAAATTGTAGACATCGTTAATTCTCGAGGGTTCATAAATAACGAGGACTTGCTTGCCCCGCATGGTGAGCGTGAGCCAGCTACGTTCCCTGCACAGCCTTTCATGCAGCACGTAAACAGCATCATCATGATAAACGGAAGTGACAAAACACATCAACTCCTAAGGAAAAACCTCTGCTGTGTGCAGATAATCTCACCGGCATCCCCTAAAAGACGACCAGCCTGTATTTTCTATGTAATTCCTAAGTTTCATGGCCCATAAATCCCTTTCAAACCTCACGTGAGGGGATAATTTCAACTCTAACTCATCTTCTGTAACAGAATGAGAAGGGGATAGTAACAATTATTGCAAACCTGAAAACAGCCACTTTCATCAGACATTCAAACACAATTGTATTGTCTTTCAAAAGATAAACTGGAAACCGCGCAGAAGAATATCTGTTCTGAGAATATTTAGGTTTCCTCTGTAGGCGCACCAGTTCCCGCAGGGGCGCTGCCTTCGGGGCCCGGGGATCGGAGCCCCCCGTCCGAGGAGGCGAAGCGCGGGCCGGACTCCGGGCGGGGCAGGGCTGGGCGACCCAGTGCCGACGGGCCCCGGGCAGCCACCCTGTCCTGGCACTCGCGGGGCGCGAAGGGGCTGTTAGGGGTCATTGTCCAGCCTGCGCCCGTGGCTCGTGCCGGGGGGAAGGCCCGTCCTTGGCACCACCTGCTCTCCCCGCAGCCCCGGTGCCGGCTTCTCCCCGGACGGCGGCCACAGTGAACAGATATTGCTCTGCCCGGGATCCAATAGTTAACATATCATTTACTGTTTTACCTTCAGGTGTTTTAATGTTGATTGTAATTGAATGCTCATGTTTGAGTTACTCGGTAGAAAAACATAAGTTACGTGAGCAGCTGCCTAAATGGGCATTTTTTAAAAACGCAGCACTTCTGACCCACCTAGCTTGCCGGGCACAGGTGACGACTGGTGGCCTCTGTGGTACTGCAGCCAAAAGCTGCGGACACGGGGTCACTGCACCCCCACGACCAAACCGAGTGTTACCTCCTGATTCCAACGGGAAAAAAAAAAACATGCTCCAGAGACTCTTCAGTGAGACAGTTAAAAAACACAAAAATTGAACCCACTCCTTCAGGTCTTCGTTGAGGCATCCGAGTAAGACACTAGAGGGACCCACATTTACCATGAACAGCTCACGAGAGGAGCCGCGCGCTCAGGTCTCAACTTTTCCGTACGTGCCCTCGGGAGGCCTGTAATGCTTGGGGAAAGCCTTCAGCTGCAGGGAATTAAATGCATATTTGCGGCTTCCAACATTCTTCATTGTATTTTCTCTTCGACACCCCTCACTGGGGAGAAAACAAGCACAAGAAACGACAGCAGTAAAAAAGGAAAAAGGAAAGGACTCTAAGATGAAATGAACTATTATTTTCATAGTAATAAAAAAAGATTAATTTAAATGGGTGCCGGACATATTTCCAACAATACACACGTGGGATGGCGGGTTCTGAACAAGGCAGTTAAGCGGCACAGAGATGGACACAAGCTGTATCGAAGTGAAAGCAAAGCTTCTTAAAAAGTTAATGATCTCATGCATTTCAGGGATCGATGTCTATTATTTGAGCTCAGGGTTCTGCTACATAGAAGACTAAATGGAGAAAGAAATACTGCCCCTCCCACCCAAGCCTTGAGAGGGCTCGAGTTTTCTCCCTTTGCAGCAGTTATTAACCACACCAGATTTGCAATGCGGCTTCTCTTGCAGAACCCCACGTGACAGAAGCCACCAGGCCGGGGCCGTGCTACCGGCTCCCCCAGGAGCCAGCGTTCTGGGAGCACAGCCCTCAGGGCCGGGAGCACCGTGTGGGGTGAGCCCACCAGGGCGTCCCCAGGGCAGCCAGCTATCCTCCCCGGGGGCTGGCCTCGCACGCGGCCACAGAGCCGGCGGAGCCCACGGGCCGTCCCCAGACAAGTGCGCCCAGCTGCGTTGGTGGAGGGTTGCCATGGCAACCCAGTGGGCAAAACAAGCGCCCGTGGGGAGGACAGTCAGGGACGCCTCCCACCCGTGTGAGCTCGGCGCTTTCTCAGGGACACTTCCCGGTGCAGGCAGGAAATTAACAGGCAGAAGCTATTTTAAATATGAAGGACTTCCCATAGCATACTATATATGGCTTTATGTCTTTAAACTCTAAGGCTAGCAATTACATCAACTAGTTACCAAATTTAGTACAAAATTCCTCTTACATAATGCAAAATTTGCAGTTACCAAGAAATAGAGATTAAAAGACAATATTCCAAATTGTATGAAGACCATTATGTTGTGCGTTAAAAAAATATGTATCAGTGGCATTGCTGAACCCTTTGTAAGTGAGAAAGACTGTACATATCAAGAACGTGCAAGATACTTCGGTAAGGCATAGTAATTTTTCACTCAAAAGACAAGCCTGGCTGACAGTTTGGTGTGCCGAGCCCTCTGTCCTGGGGCTGGCCCCTGTGAAGCTCGTTACTGCAAAGGAGGGGCTAGGCCTGCTTGTAATTGTGCCTAAGAGTCTCCCCCCGAGTGCCTCTTTGTTGCTCAGATGCGGCCCTCTCTCTCTAGCTAAGCCAACTCGGCAGGAGAACTCACTGCCCTGCCCTCTATGTGGGACCTGATTCCCAGGGGGTAAATCTCCCTGGCAACGCAGGATGTGACTCCTGGGGATGAATCCGGACCCAGCATCGTGGGATTGAGAACATCTTCTTGACCAAAAGGATGATGTGAAATGATACGAAATAAAATTTCAGTGGCTGAGAGATTCCAAAGGAGTCAAGAGGTCACTCTGGTGGGCACTCTCATGCACTATATAGAGATACCTATTTAGGTTTTAATGTATTGAAATAGCTAGAAGTAAATATCTGAAACTATCAAACTGCAACCCAGTAGCCTTGACAGTTGAAGACTATTGTATAGCAATGTAGCTTACAAGTGATGACAGTGTAATTGTGAAAACCTTGTGGATCACACTCCCTTTATCCAGTGTGTGGATGTATGAGTAGAAAAATGGGGACAAAAAACTAAATGAAAAATAGGGTGGGATGGGGAGATGATATGGGTATTCTTTTTTACTTTTATTTTTTTACTCTTATTTCTATTCTTTCTGGTATAAGAAAAATGTTCAAAAAATAGATTGGGGTGATGAATGCACAACTATATGATGGTGCTGTGAACAGCTGGCTGTACACCATGGATGACTGTATGATATGTGAATATATCTCAATAAAACTGAATTTTTAAAAAAAGTAAAAAAAAAGACAAGCCCGGGTCATTTTAGAGGAGCATCCGCCTGCCTGTTCCGACTAATTTAGTAACTCGGCCGCGCTCTCCTGCCGGTGCCCAAACGCAAGCCACGGGCCAGGAGGGTGTCCCGAGCCAAATGCCCTATGGGAAACAATGGCCACATCTAACGTTCAAAATCCAGATAAAAATACAACTCTACTGAAAGCAGAAACTATATTTTCCTATACACAGTTAATCACAGGAATCTTTGTAAGCATCTACATTCGCAGACTATTTCAAATATGGCTTCTGCATTTATGTAGAAATGCACAAACTTCTCAAAAGCCACCTCTTGCTAGTAAATGCCAAAGTGCCTTGAGGAGCAGGGAAGAATAATCTGTGACCTTCTAAGCTATCTTTCATTTACATGTTAAAGAAGCTAATTACTGGTTTCACTGAATATTTTTAATTTTATACATTAAATTACAATCAAGATTTATTTATATCATTTCAATTTCACTTTTAAATCAAATTATATTCACTTTCCCCCAAATGCTTAACTTGTGTTTGAATTTGCAAAATCTGCCTGATGGAGCTGATTGTGTGCTGACACTATGACCACAGGTCTCTGTGGTCAGGCTGGGACTCAGCGCTCAGCACCCAGTGCCCAGCACTCATCCCTCGGCACTCGGCGCTCAGCACTCAGCCCTCAGTGCTCAGCACTCGGCACTCAGCACTCGGCACCAGCGCTCAGCACTCAGCCCTCAGCACTCAGCGCTCAGCACTCGGCACTGGCGCTCAGCACCCAGCACTCAGCGCTCAGCACTCGGCACCAGCGCTCAGCACTCGTGTGGCAGAAGAGGAGAAGGGAGGCCTGTGGCAGCTCACATTTCCTGCTGGCCCCAGCCCGCTGTCTGCAGGCAAAGCCCTTCCATCCATCACACGGGCGGTATCATTTTTCAGGACTCAATAATACATGTTGAGAAGAGCTTGGATAGATTTTAGCAGGAGGACTGAATTATTTTGAGGCCATATGGTTGGGTTTTTTTTAGCAACCCAACATTTCCTTTCATGGACATCCATCTTTGAAATGAAAAACTAGAATGAAAATCCTAAATAACTGACATTAGGGAAGGCACGGTTCCACCCTTTCCTGTGGCGCCTCTAGCCTCCTCGGGACGCAGGGGTGGCCGGCGGGAGGGGGCCAAGGAGCAGGCACTGCCCCTGCTGCCCTCTGTGGACGGTCGGTGTGTTATTGAAGTCACAGCTCTGCCCAAACCTGGCCGTGAGTCGACAGTCATTGTCACATGAGCTAAAAATTACACAATTTTCTTCCAACACTAGCCACAGAGAACTGGGTTTAAGTACGGCTTCCCCACATTCAGAAAGACGGTTTAGCACTGAACAGAGCCGACAGACACTGCAGCACCTCGGTGCAGATCTGCTCGGAGACGCCCTGGAACCCTCACCGAGGGGCAGACGCCCGCTCTTGCGTCATCTCCCCATCTTTGTCTTTTCTGGCCCATTTCTCAGGACAGCAGAACGCACGGATCAGAGCTGGCACGACTTCTTGAGGAAAAGGCCTTCCTTACACTAAAAAAACTCAGCACAAAGGGAGCACACACTGCGTTTCCCTGCACAGATATTCTAAAGAAAACGCAAAATGAGACGCAGCTTCTTCCTGGCTTCTGTTCAGCTGAGCCCTCCTCTCTCCCGTCTGTCCCATTTCGCCCTCAACCCAACAGCCAAACCCGCCCTGGGACCGGCAGCCAAGGCTGCGCCTGCACACGGAACCGGGAGCGCTTGGGGAGGAGACGCCAGGAGGGGCCGGGCTTGGGACACGAAGGCCTCCCTCACCTGTGTCCTCTGCCCGGCCGCTCACTCCTCCCACCCAGGTAAGAGGTGGGCACAAGCACGCCCAGGTAGGGCGGAGAGGCTGTGGGACTGGTGCGAGCGAGTGGCAGGCTGTACAGAGTGGCCTGGGAGGGTGACGGGAGCCCCTGGCCATGAGACGGGCACTTGGAGAAGCTGTGCCTGGCATCGTGTCACTGCAACCTCACGCCACCAAGTGGCTGGCATTTGGGGAGAGAGACCCACGGACGGAAGTCAGCCGTGGTGCCAGAGAACAGCCTCATTTATTCTGGCAAGTTCAGCGGGCACGCTGCACTTGTAGGTGAGTCCCAGGTGTGCGATGCGCATGGCTAACAGTTAGGGCTCAAGGTCTGAAGCAGCCTCTGTCATCCACTGCTAACTGCTTCTACGCTTCCCAAAACCCTGACCGGACACCAAATCAGAGAAATCCCGGAATAAGTTCTGAGATCCAGGAGAGAGAATGGAGAGGAAGAGTTGTTGATGGATGGGATCTGTAGGCAAGCATGGGTGTAAATTTCTGGCAACACCAATTTCTCTAAAGTCATTCTGATTTTTCTATACTGATCGAGAGAAATTCGCTTTTATAACATCCCAGCGGGAGGCAGAAAGCAGCATCACGTAACGTGAGCTGGAGACAGAGGAGCCCCTGTTTCTTCTACAGGGTCTATACAACCTTCCTCTGAGTTATCTGTGACCTTTCTACAATGACCTTTCTGCCACAGCAAATGTGGATGTCATGAGCCGCCCCGTTTTACGGACGCTGCCAAGTTAAAGTTAAGAGAAGGGGCTGAAACCAAAGCCACCCTTCACTGCTCACAGCTCCATCTGGCACAACCTTCCAAAAGTCAGGCCTCATGTTTTTGGTAATTTTTCTTTGATTTTTTTTCACTGTTAAGCATATTTGATTAGTAAGAGAAAAAAGATGCCTAGAGTTTAATCTGGCATCAAAGATGCCATTTTTTAAAAAAATGAAAAATGCTATTTTAAGGAAAATAAATGCATGTAATTCAAACAACCTTTTCTTACTATCTGCATTAATTTCTGGGTTTGGTTTAATGATCCTTACGAGTTAAAATGGTAAATCCAAGGTCACACGCAATATGGCATTTTTACGTGTCCAACTTGTTGCAATGTGCCATGTATTCACAGCTCTGTGCCATCCCAGAATGAAAAGATTAAACATAAGCAAAGATATGGTAAGATTCTGCAAACTGTTTGCTACCGTAATTCGGAGACTACACTTTGCAATGAAAGCAGAGAGCTGGGTCTTAGCGAGCAGCCTTAGACAGCATCTGCCTTTCTCTTTTCATTTCTCTTCAAAAGGAAAGGAAAGGTTAGCAGCACATTTAAAGAATGTTATCAAATATACAAATTCTCTTCAGACAGAACTCCTTTCTCGGGAGCGGGGCACGCGAAGTGTACAGTAAGAAATACTTTTACATTGGAGGGTAAGAGAGGTGGTGCAAGTAAAGTTTCTCCAGGCCACCTAAGCCGGGAAAGCCCAGGGCACTGAAAGGTCAGGCTACAAGCACTGGCACGGGATTTAAACGAACAGGTCCTCATGGTGAAATGCTCTGGCGTTCCCAGTTCAGAACAATGGCAGCCAGACCGTAAGGCACGACACGCTCCTCGGCAGGCCACGCTCTGCCACACTCCTTCTGTGCCGTGAGGTGCCCACTGGCTGCACGGACTTGGGCACTTTGGTTTTCCTGGTGACTCACTAATACTCTCTCATCAGGGCATTCATTTGCAACGCACTCTGGCCACCAAGTAGGCTACACTCAGGAAGAGCCACACAATCAGTAAATTGGGGCTCAGGGCGAGCAGAGGGAGGGAGCAGAGCAGGCTGGGGTCTAGCCTTAAGTCTCGGGTGGGCACCAGGCCACTCAGGTTCTTCTGGGTGACTACCTCCCGCGTTCCAATGCTGTGAAAAGGAAGAGGTGTGGAGAAGGGAAAAGAAAAAAGGAAAGAAAACAAAATGGGGAGAAGAGAGACACGTGCAATGCATTTTATAAAATAAAAAAAGAAAGTATGGGAGAAAGAGGCAAACCAAAAAATAAGGTTAAAAAGAAAAAAAAAATAAGCCACAACAGAAAGGAACAATGAAGGCAGAAAGGAGAGTAAAAGGAAGACAAAACAAAACCAGCACAGTTACAAGAAAAAAAAGGAGAGAAAGAGAAGTGAAAATAAGAAAAACTATTGCAGTCCACTGAAAATAAACACACGCAGTTGAGTAAATGGTTTTCCATGTTCGCGCGCTCGGCCGCCCGCGCGCACCGCCATGCAGCACGCCATGCCCCCACATGCTGCCGGAAAGCAAGCCGAACATGAAGAACCATTGGGCGTTTGGCCTTCTCACAGATGCGGGGCGCAGGGCGGCCGGAGCTGCCTCTGGAGGAGCCGTGTGAACCCCGAGACCAGCCAGGTGCACGGCCGTCCCCCCACCCCACCTGGGCTCTGGGCTCGGAGGCAACAGGGCAGGAACCGTGGGCGTCTCTAACTTTTAAAGGCCTTTTGCTACAAGCCGGTCCCAAGAAGAGGCGCTCTGGCGGTACAGGAGCGAACTGTGGGGGGTGGCTCCCAGCCCCCACGCAACGCCAGCCCCACGCCCCATCCCTGTCCATGAAGGGGGTCAGAGGTCCAGAGGCCCAGACAGGGCGTCCCTCCCCACCCCCCTCTCCCCTGCTCACCCTGGCCTCCAGGAAGCAGCCAGCCTGGGTCCACTCCGCTCTGCCCTCCCCCTCCCTGCTCCCCAGCCAGCACGCTCTGCATCGCCATCCTGTAAGATGCAGACAATAAAGCAAGAGACCCAAACATTCTCCTCCCTCAGGGCTTGGCCTTCGGGCTCTTGTCCAAATCGCAGGCCCTGGCCGGGGCCTGCACTTGAGCCACACAAGAGTTGCCTTCACCACGTGGGGTGACCCAGAAAACCCAGAAGCCACAGCACGTGGAAGGACGGGCCTGGCCCTGCGGGATGGAGAAAAGCACCACCTGCAAGGACACAGAACGCCTCTGGGGGTAGGCAGCGGTGCACAGCGCCAGGCTGGGCTTGTAATCATTTCTTAAGTTATCGTTAAAGAAACGTGTTCCCTGCAGATGTTTTAGAAAATTCAGAAAAGCACTACTAAGAAGGTAAAAAAGGACAGCGGGGCTCGGAGGCTCCAGGGTGAGGCGGGTCCCTCCCTGGGCAGGGCCTGGGGTCGTTCCGGGAGCACAGCCGCGTGGGGCTCCCCGGGGACGTGGGGCCAGCTGCTCCCACGGGGACAGCCAGGCCACGTGCTCAGATGGGGGGAAAGCCTCGGGGGTGTGCACCTCCTCACAGAGAAGGCAGGGGCAGCGGTGGTGCCCGCACGCTGGCCGGGTCCTCACTTTGTTTTGACCACCATGGGCCCGTGTCCCTGCGCCTCTGCGCTGCCGGGGGGAGCGGCACTGAAAGGCGAGGGGCTGCCTGCTCACGGGCGCACTCCCAGCCCCAGCAGCTACACGGGACGTGGCACCAGGAGCCTGTGGCCTGCAGGGTGACTTGGGAAGTGGGGGGCCTGGGACAGGGGCCTGCAGGCCTCCGTTCTGGGGTCTTTCCGAGGCTGCCCAGCCCACAGGTTGAGGGGCAGCGAGCTTCCCTAACACGCCCAAACAGGTGGCCTTGAGGAAACAGAAAGGCTCAGATGAACTGGCAATGTCCAAGTACAGCCAGCATGAGCCCAGTTTTATGAACCATTACCAAGAGGCAGGGGCTCCTGCGCCCCTTTTCTGCATTATTGTGAGAAGGTCAAACAGTAGAAACATACAGAAAGGATAAGAGAATTGAACGCTTTGAAGAATTTGGTGAGAGGACAAATGGTAGAGAACATTCGGGAGGAGGGAGTGCTGGAGAGGAGACGCTGACGGCAGGGAGGGCTCGTGGGGTAGGGACTGGCTTCTTATCCTTTCTCCAGAAGGTGGGGGAAGCGCCCTTGGCAGGGAGCAGGCTTGAGGGGCTCCAGCGCCACACGCACACCTGCCGCCTCGGAACTGGACACCATCGGGCACAGGCGGTGGCAGTGGGGGGCGGCCGGGCTGCCATCACCAGGAAACACTCATTTGGACACTTGGCTCATAAAAGCAAATGCTGCTCCCCGCTGGAGGAGCGGGCAAGCCAGTGCAACCTGCAGACGCACGGCCTCCCTTACAGGTGGGAAACATAGTGGATCCTCCACAAATACTGCGTCACATGTATGCGACATAACAGAGACTGCCTGCTGCTGAGACCCTAGCCTTACCCCAGGGGCCGTGGCCGCAGGAATGCCACGTACCACACACCTGCAGCGTGGCCGTGGCCCTGCCCAGCTCCTCGTGCAGCTCTCTGGCCCCCACACTTGCCTCTCATCTCCAGGCTTTCAACCCAGTCATGCTCTCGGAAACTGCTAGCTCCTATTTCCCCGTTGACTAGAGAGAGAACACGGCCTCCCTTGCTCACACACGCACACACGAAAGAATTTTCCGGTCACACAGGAGTGTGACAGCCGGAGTCAAGGGCTGACGCCGGGGAGGCCAGCTGAGGAGGCTTGTCTGCAGCTTGCACGGGCCTGGCGGGCGGGCGGCGGGCTCACCTGCGCATGCACTCCAGGGCCTGGGTGAACACCTGTGGGGCCATGCCGTGCTCGTGCTGCAGGATCAGGCCCTGCTCCAGCGTCACCGACATGGCCGTGCGGTCCTTGGCGCTCTTGCAGCTGGTGAACCGGACCCCATTAAGGCGGCGGCAGATCTGCCAAAGAGAACAGGCTGCACTGA
>PVKY010008363.1:0-14129 GCA_004027775.1 Bradypus variegatus
CATGTAACAGATCATCACAATGCAGAGAGAGGACAGAAATGAGAGGTTTCCGGAACACAGACATAAAAGAACCCATTCATGACTCTTTTGGCAAAATGTAATTTCCTTCTAGTTCATTTGTTTCATGGGTCTGATTTTTTGTATTTTGCCTTCAAGAACACACAGTAGCTCATGCCCAGCTTAGTAACTGCTAAATGTCCAGGATAACTCACTCTGAAAGCAGAGCCCACCACCAATATTTTTCAAGGCTGTTTTCAAAAATGATGGACAGACTAGGAAAGAAATAGAAAAGAGCCAACTATGTCTATTTCATAATTTCTGCCATTAAAATTGTTTAAAGGAGACATCCATCTTTCCCACAATTTGGGGGGATTTAATTTAGCTTAGTATACTTACAAGAGTGCATTAGACCAACCCCCACCCCCACTCCACCCACACATGATAACAAGCACCAGCGACTCCCCCTTTTCCTCCAGGCCTCTATTAGGGTTGAACTGTGTCCCCTGAAGAGAGATGTTCAAGTCTTAGCCCAGTCCTGGGACTGTGACAATTGGGAACAGGGTCTTTGAAGATGTGATCAGTGAAGATGAGGCCAAACTGGATTCAGGCAGAACCTCCTATAGCATGACTCTTGTCCTTATAGGAAGAGGGGAATTTGGGCACAGACCCACGACCACGGAAGCAGAGACTGAAGCCCTGCAGCCGCACGCCAAGGAGCGCCAAGGATGGCGGAAGCTAGGAGGTGGCAAGGAAGGATGCTCCCTGCTCAGGCTGCAGAGGGAGTAGGGCCCTTTGGCACCTTTTTTGGGGAACTTCTAGCTTACAGACCTGTGGAAAATAAATTTCTGTTGTTTTAAGCCACCCCATTTGTGGTCCTTTGTTACAGTCACCGTAGGATTCTAACACAGCCTCCATCACCTGACATAAAAATACAAAAATCAGCTCCCTGCCTGGGCATGTGGGTAAGAGATGCATTCAGCAAAACAGGCACAAATGCCACCCTTTCTGTGTCACCTCCAGAGCAGCTACTTGGCCGGGAGCTCCTGAGTCTAGCAGCTGTCATCGCCCCTTGAGACACCCGCCTCGTTTGAGCCACATGGTGGGAGCGCCCTGGGCACATGGATCCGGCCTGGCACCGCTGGGCAGCAGAACAAAGAAGCTGAGAGGAAGACCCTCCAGCGAGGGGAGCCTTACCTTGGTCCCATGGTAGAAGTCATCCACGCACGTGGCGTTCATGAAGGTCTGGTGGAAGTGTGTGCTGGTGTCAATGCCTCCGGGAATCACCAGTTTCCTGGTGGCGTCGATCACCTTGGCCCCTCCAGGGATCATGAGCTCACGGCCCACCTGCTGGATGATGCCGTTTTCAATGTAGACATCGGCCTCGTGGGTGCAGTCGTCGTTCACCACCTTGCCTCCCTTGATGAGAATCCGCACGCTGGCTGAATTGGCAAGCATGTTCCTGCAGGAGAGGGGGGACACCGTCCAAGGTCAAACTCCCTTGGTGCTGTCACCAAGATCCCACCCTTCCTATCAGAGCCCCAGTACCACCGACCTCATGGGCAGGGTAAGGAGGAGGGATAGAGAGGAATGCAGAGGGATGGGGAGGAAGTTCTCCACAGCCCGAGGAACCTGGTCCCATGACAGCTGGGTCACAAGCTCTCTGCTGAACGCACAGCAGGACTTACAGGGAACCCTGAGACAGCGGCATAAGGGTAAAGCCAGGGCCAAAGAAGCATCAACTTTTACCTTCCCAAAATGCTGCCTGGGTTATACAGCAGTTTCATACCTACTATCTCATTTTATCCCCATAACAACATGAGGAGTCCCATTTTATAGATGAAAAACTCAAAATTGTTAGGTAAGGAATTTGTGGCTCCCAAGTAGCAGAGTCAAACCCAAATACTCTGTGTCTCCACCACACCCCCACGGTGTATGGGAAACATTAGAGGCTCCTGGGGCGTGACTCAGAGCCACATTCTCTAAACCTCACAGCTGATTAATTCATTACATTCTTCAGACAGATTCTGTTCCAGCTCACCCTCTTGGGTTTGCCCCAAGAAGGACGCTCCCAATATTGAGGTGTCACAGTGGTAGCACATTAAGCTCATCTGAGGAGATTTTTTAAAAATCCTGTGGGAACCAGAAAGAACTGACAGAAACATCATTCTCAAAGCTCTAGAAAACAGTTAAAGGACTGCAGTAACAGGACATGTGCCAAATCAAGAAAGAAGCAGCTTAAAAGTGGCCGGATCTCGTGGTGCCCTGACCAGCCCTCCTCACCACCCTTCACCGGCTTGGCCCAGGTCTGGGTCTCACCCGCAGTGCAAGTCCCTGGTCCTGGTTTCAGAGGGAGCAGAGTGACCTTCATGCACATGCTGGGAGCATGGGTGCCGGACCCAATGTGTCTGGTGTTGGCCTGAGGGACTGAGCCAGGACACTCATGGCAGGCTCGCTGTCCCAGAACCTGTCCTGTGTGTAGAAGGGGGCTCACCGAGCTCTCTGTGGAATGTTATGGGGGAAGCAGTCAAGTCATGCTGCCTGGAGCAAGGGATTGCCGGCTGTAGGACATACCATACAGTGCCCAGAACCACGAGGAAACTATTTCCTAGGGAAGAGGGGACATTCGTATCTGTGTAAATAGTGGAATTCCTAGTGCCACATGTGCATGCACAAGACAAGAAGCATGAGCAGAAAAGACGGGGAGGGCCCAACCTGTTGGCCTCGAGCTAGTCACTAAACTCATTGTATGGATCTTCTTGTGGTTTTTGTTGTTAGCTCCTGGCTTTCAAGGAAACCTCGGTCATAACACCAGCTGGATATAAGCTTACAGAAGACTCAAATTATTGCTGGAGTCTTAGCAATAGCACAGTAAAATATCAAAATGTCTATGTTTCAACAAAAGATTACAAAACATACAAAGAAACAAGAAGTGATGGCTCAAGCAAAGGGGAAGATTAAAGCATGAGAACCAGTCAACAAGGAGGATCTACCTAGGACATACGAGACAAAGACTTCTAAATATGGTCTTAGATATTGTCAAAGAGTTAAAGGAAAACATGGACGAATAATTTAAGGAAACTAGGAAAATGATAGATGAACACAAAGAGAATATCAATAGAGAGATGTAAATTGTGAAAAGGAACCAAACAACTAAAGACCACAGTAACATAAATTTAAAATTCCCTGGAGGGATTCAGCAACAGAGTGGAGCTGGCAGAAGAATCAGTGAACTTGAATATAAGACCACCTAAGTCATTCAATTTGAGGAGTACAAAGGGGAAACAATCAAGAAAAGTGACCAGAGCCTGAGGAACCTGTGGGATACCATCAAGTATACTGATACACACACTGTCAGAGTACCAGGAGGAGAGAGAAGGGGGCAGAGAGAATACTCAAAGAAATAATGGCCTAAAACTTCCCAAATTTAATGAAAGACATGAATATATGCATCTATGATATTCATTGAATGCCAAACAGGATAAAGTCAAATAGATCCATACCATGACATATTATAATAAATGTTGAATAAAGAGAGAATTTCAAAAGCCACCAAAGAGAAGCAAGATGTCACATACAAGGCAGCCTCAATAAGATTAAGTGAGAGAACCTAAGATGGCGGCTAGGTGAGATGGCAAAAAAACACTTTCATGAAAAATACTAGATAAAAGCCAGAAAGTGACCCAGAATACCAGTTCCAACGATGCACCAGCTGGACAAAGTCTGCTAAATCCACAGGGACCATGCACTTGGTGAAACCAGGAGTCTGCATTCGACAACGAGTGAGTGAACCAGATGAATGTCCGGCGGCCACGCTGCAGTGTGGAGAAACCATGGGTTGGTGTTTGGAGGTGGACTAGTTCTTTAAAAAAAACCAAAAAACCCAAAAGCAGTTGCAGATACAGCAGCAAGAAGCACACAGTGAAGCACAGCAGGAATGGGCTGTGCAAACACCTCAATATCTGGCGTGGAAGATGGCCTTTTGTACACCCGCTACTAATTGTCTCAGAACGAGGAAGACAGAGTTTAGCCAAAAGGGGAAAAAACCACGCCCCTTGCAGCCATCTTCCCAGTGGGCTGGGAATGGTCCTGCCTGGTGTAGGCACCACAGCCCAGAGATGCACCAAGGGGCCCAGTGTGATGGAGAGTGCCTCCAGAAACATGAGCACACGCCACAATATTGGGCATGGACAGTAGCCTTTGGTGTGCCCACAGCTGATTGTCCTGGAGCTGGGAAGGCAGAGCTGTGTGAAAAGGGGGAAATTAACACACCACATTCAGCCATCCTTACAGCAGGCTGGCAATGCTCCTGCATGGCCTGGTGGCCCAGAACCTCCCTTGAGGGATGGTGCGCACTTGTGGCACAGCACAGACGTCCCTCAGCAGATGCACCTAAGAAAGGCATAGCTGGGAAGAGGGACCCACTCAGAAATCCCAGGGACCCTACGCCAATACCAAGGACTTGTGGGTCAGTGGCAGAGACAATCTGTGGTGAGACCGTATTGAAGGTTTAGACTCTTGGAACAGCCTTAAATCTCCAGGAACACCTGGGAGGTTTAATTATTAAAGCTGCCCTGCCTCCCTAACCACTCAGACACACGCCCCACCTTCTGGGCAGACAGCACCAACAAAACACCCAAACTTGGTGTACCAATTGAACCCCACAAGAATCAGACCCCCACACACCACAAAGACAAATTTGGGGAGAACTGACTTGAGGGGAATAGGTGACTTGTGGACACCATCTGCTGGTTAATTAGAGAAAGTGTACACCACCAAGCTGCAGATCTGAAAAATTAGAGACTGATGTCTGAATAATCCTTCATAACCTAAAAGAACCTATCAAGTAAAGCAAATGCCAAGAGACCCAAAACAACAGAAAATTACAAAGCATATGATAAAACCAAATGATATGGATAACCCAAAACCAAACACCCAGATCAAAAGATCAGAGGAGACACAGTACTTGGAGCAGTTAATCAAAGAACTAAAGACAAACAATGAGAGCATGGCACAGGGTACAAAGGACTTGAAGAAGACCCTAGAAGAGCATACAGAAGAAATTGCAAGTATAAATAAAAAAATAGATGATCTTATGGAAATAAAAGAAACTGTTGACTAAATTGTCTGGATACTCGCAGTACAAGACTAGAGGAAGGTGAACAATGACTCAGCAACCTCGAGAAACACAGAATGGAAAATGAAAGAACAAAAGAAAGAATGGAGAAAAAAAATCAAAACAATTGAAATGGATCTCAGGGATACGATAGATAAAATAAAACGTCCAAATTTAAGACTCATTGGTGTCCCAGAAGGGAAAGAGAAGGGTAAAGGTCTAGGAAGAGTATTCAAAGAAATTGTTGGGGAAAACTTCCCAAATCTTCTACACAATATAAATACACAAAGCATAAATGCCCAGCGAACTCCAAATAGAATAAATCCAAATAAACACACTCCAAGACATATTCTGATCAGACTGGCAGATACTGAAGAGAAGGAGCAAGTTCTGAAAGCAGCAAGAGAAAAGCAATTCACCACATACAAAGGAAACAACATAAGACTAAGAAGTGACTACTCAGCGGCCGCCATGGAGGCAAGAAAGCAGTGGCATGACATATTTACAATTCTGAGAGAGAAAAATTTCCAACCAAGAATACTTTATCCAGCAAAACTCTCCTTCAGAGGGAGAGCTTAAATTTTTCACAGGCAAACAAATGCTGAGAGATTTTGCTAATAAAAGACCTGCCCTACTTCAGACACTAAAGGAGCCCTACTGACAGAGAAACAAAGAAAACATAGATAGATAGAGATAAATTTCACGGACATATATAGAACATTACATCACAAATCACCAGGATACACATTCTTCTCTAGTGATCACAGAACTTTCTCCAGAATAGACCATATGCTGGGACATAAAACAAGCCTCAATAAATTTTAAAAAATTGAATTTATTCAAAGCACATTCTCTGACCACAATGGAATACAAATAGAAGCCAATAACCATCAGACTTGGAAAATTCACAAACACCTGGAGGTAAAAATGAGGGGGAGATGAAAACATTTCTGGATAATCAAAAGCTGAGGGACTTCATCATCAGTAGATCAGTCCTATAAGAAATGCTCAAGGGAATTCTGCAGGCTGAAAGGAAGGGGCACTAAACAACTGACTGAAACCGCATGAAGAAATAAGGATTTCCAGTAAAGATTACATGGTAAATATAAATACCAATACTACTGTATTTTTGATTTGTATCTCCACTACTTACATCCTACAGGATCTAAAAGACATAAAGTGTAATGATAAATCAGTGGTTTTGGACTCAATATAAAATATGTAATTTTTGACAAGAACTACATAATGGTGGGGGAAAGGAGAAGTATAGGAACATAGTTTATGTGTCCTATAGAAGTTAAGTTGGTATCAAAGAAAACACAATTGTTATAGATTTAAAATGTTAAATTTAAGCCCCACAGTAAACACAAAGAAAGTATCAGAGAATCTGATCACAGAGATGAAAGGTAGAGTATGAGTTACAAGAAGTGGGGGATGGGGCATTGGGGAATTAATAAGAAATGAGTGTAGGGTTTCTGTTTGGGGTGAGGGGAAATTTCTAATAAATGGATGGTGGGAAGTTGATGGCATTGCAACAATGTGAATGTGATTAAAAATGGAATGCTTGGGAGGGGTTGGAATGGGAAGATTTAGGCTGTATTATATGTTTCCACAATTGAAAAAAAAAAGTCTAAATAAATAATGACAATTAAATGCCAAGGATGATCCGATGGAATCTGAGGACAGAGGAGAGGAGGCTCAAAGGGACACAGTTGGGACACAAGAAAAAAATGAAATATGGACTATAAGCTTTTTTGTATCAATGTTGAATTTCTTGAACTTCTTAGCTGAGCTTAATGTGATTGCATAAATGAATGTCCTTGTTCATGGGAAATGTATATGTGAATTATATTGTTTGTTCAAGAATGTGTGCAGCTGGCTCTCATATTCAGAAGACAGAGCAATAGATGATGGAATATAAGGACGAAGGGAAAGAAAGAAATGGTAGAGTGACAGGATGTTCAAGTTGGTGGATCTGGGGTATCAGTGGAGGGGGGTTGGGGTATGCTAGAGTTCTGTGTATGGGGTTTGTATTGTTTTTTGCAACTGTTCCTCTAAGTTTGAATTTATTTCAAAATAAAATTCAACAACAACAACAACAACAACAAAATATTAAGTGCCGGTTTCTCATTGAAAGCCAAGGAGAAAGGGCAGCAGTGGGATGACATATTTAAAGTGCTGAAAGCAAAAGACTGCCAACCAAGAATTCTGTGTCTGGCAAAACTGTCTTTCAAAAATGAAGGAGATGCCCCACCTCGATGGTTGCTAACATGATCACAGAAATAGGGGACTGGTGGCTTGATGGGTTGAGCCCTCTACCACAGAATTTGCCCTTGGGAAGACTGTTGCTGCAAAGGAGAGGCTAGGCCTCCCTATAATTGTGCCTAAGAGCCTCCTCCGGAATGCCTCTTTGTTGCTCAGATGTGGCCCTCTCTCTCTAGCTACGCCAACTTGAAAGGTGAAATCACTGCCCTCCCCACTATGTGGGATCAGACACCCAGGGGAGTGAATCTCCTTGGCAACATGGAATATGACTCCCGGGGAGGAATGCAGACCCAGCATCGTGGGATGGAGAACATCTTCTTGACCAAAAGGGGGATGTGAAAGGAAATGAAATAAGCTTCAGTGGCAGAGAGATTCCAAAAGGAGCCGAGAGGTCACTCTGATGGGCACTCTTACACACAATTTAGACAGTCCTTTTTAGGTTCTAATGAATTGGAGTAGCTGGTGGTAGATACCTGAAACTATCAAACTACAACCCAGAACCCATGAATCTTGAAGACAATGGTATAAAAATGTAGCTTATGAGGGGTGACAATGGGATTGGGAAAGCCATAAGGACCACACTCCCCTTTGTCTAGTTTATGGATGGACAAGTAGAAAAATAGGGGAAGGAAACAAACAAACAAACAAACAGACAAAGGCACCCAGTGTTCTTTTTTACTTTAGTTGCTCTTTTTCACTTTAATTATTATTCTTAGTATTTTTGTGTGTGTGTTAATGAACGTGTCAGGGATTGATTTAGTTGATGAATGTACAACTATGTAATGGTACTGTGAACAATCGAATGTATGATTTGTTTTGTATGACTGCATGGTATGTGAATATATCTCAATAAAATGAATATTAAAATATATATATAAAGCAATAAAAATGTTATAAAATGGAGATTACAAAACTAAAAAAAAAAATGAAGGAGAGACGAAGACATTCCCAGATAAACAAAAGATGAAAGAGTTTGTCACCACTAGACCAGCCCTACAAGAGATTCTATCGAGTTCTGGAGGTTGAAAGGAAAGGACAATAAACAATAGATCAAAGTCACATGAAGAAATGAAGATTTTGGGTAAGGGTAACCACATAAGTAAATATAAATGCCAGTCCTATTATATTTTTAACTTGTAACTCCACTTTTCACTTCCTACAGGATTGGAAAGGCAAATGCATAAAATGTAATGAGAAATCAATGGTTTGAGACTTACAAGGGATAAACATGTAACGTGTGACAAGAACTACATAAAGGCGGAGGGGGAGACAGAGGACTACAGGAACATAGTTTGCATCTACTATTGATGTTAACTTAGTATCAAGGCAAACAAGATTGTTACAGATTTAGGATGTTAAATTTAAGCCCCATGGTAACCACAAAGAAAACAAAAGAGAGTATGTAGGCTCATCAAGACAGAAATTAGAGTACAGGTTGCCAGGGGTGGGGAAGGGGGGAATGGGGAATTAATGCATAATGGATATGGGTTTTCTGTTCAGGGAGATACGAAAGTTTTAGTACTGGAAGATGGTGAGGGTTCTGCAATATTACAAATGTAATTAATCCCACAGAATGGTATTCTTGGGAGTGGTTGAGATGGGAAAATTTATGTGGTCTATATGCTCCCACAATTAAAAAAAAGAGCAACTAAAGAGTCAGTGACAATTAAATGCAATAGGGGACCCAGATGGGATCTAAGAAGGAAGGAGAAAAGGCTCAAAGACATTACTGGGATATATAAAAAAATTGGTATATAGACTGCAAAATCTGTTAAATTTCTTGGTAACTGCACTTAAGGTGGTTACATAAGCAAATGTCCTTTTTCTTAAGAAATGTGCATGGCAGTATGAAGTGTTCAAGGAGCACTATGTATCCAACCTACACTCAGGTGTTCAGGAAATGGATTGGTAAACACACAGACAGACATGGATGTAGAGATAGAATTTATATGGCAGATGTGGCAAAATGTTAAAATTGGTGGACATGGGTTATCTGAGGGGATATGTTGGAATTCTTGGTATGGGGTTTATTATTTTTGTAACTTTCCTGTAAGTTTGAAAGTATCTCAAAATAAAAAGTTAAAAAACAACAACAAAAACACCTGTGCTTAATGTGCATCCAAAAATGGTTAAAATGGCAAATTTTACATCATATCTATGTTATCACAATAAAATGAAAAACACACACACACAGACAAAACATCTAGGCTAGGCCTGCTCTCCTGGACACCTGTGGTTAAAGCAGTTTGCCTTTTGCCAAGTTGGCCGGGCTGGAGTGCACGGCACCCAGCACCAAGGTTTCGTAGGCACCTCCTGTGGCTACCCAGCATGTTCTCCTGCTCTTGGGAAAAGCTGGCCCTTGCTGGAGCCGCTGCCCTGAGCAGGAGTGCTGGGAACAAGACAGGTGATTGGAAGGCGGCCTCGCTCCCTTACGCTTTGACTGTCATGTTTGGTGAATGTCTGCTCCTTGCCGGGTACCGTTCTGGAAAGAGGGGACCACTCTCCTAGTCGGGAAGGCACTGAGCAGAGAGGCAGTGAGGAAGAGTCTGGATGGAGATACAGGAAGATGCTCAACACATTTCAGTGGCTCTTTGGTTATCACGCAAACACAAGGAAACGGGTTTGGTTCTCAGACGATGGACATGGCCACTCTGCCCAGGGGAAGCAGCAAGGCCTGCAGTCTCTCTCCATCTCTTTACGAAGCTAAGCCCAGGTGGGAACACGGAAGGACAGATCCAAGTTGCCATTCTGCATTTAGAAGAGGGAAATGGTGGTGGTAGCAGGTGCTGAAAGAGACACATATCTAACCTTCTGTGCAAATATATAATCCTCACCTTTTAGAGCAGCTTTAAGATAAGAGGGGGAAAACGGGAATATTTATGTTGGGAAATTGCTGCATGGTCATTATGTCAATGTATATGAGGATACTGGTTTGCTTAATAATCCAGAACGTGTGACCACAGCACACACTTGGAGGGTGGAGAACTTGGGAGGATGATGTGATGATCATTTACCGGGGACTCTTGTCTGAACTTCGACACTGGGACCTAAGCCAAGGGTCTCCACTTCAAGAGGGATAAAAGCATCAGCTCTCGGGAAGCGAACACACCGTGCCAGGTGCCTTACAGGCATTAAATCCACACAGCAACCCCGCGAGGTAGGAACGAGGCAGGAACTGTTAGTCCATTTTAAGAGGAGGCAGCAGAAGTTTTGAAAATATCAGATAACCTCTTAAAGGTTTCACACCTACAAAAGGGTCGGGCTGGAATTCGAACCCAGCTCTGTCTGACTTAACAGAACTGTAATCAGATTCATTTATGGGTAGAAGAGTTACACAGCTTTTATGTTCTTCATAGTTTTCTATCATTTTCCAATCTTACAGAATAAATCTGCCTGATCTTTTATAATCTGAAAAAATATGTTTAAAATGTTGGCTTATTTTTTAATGCTAAAAAGAAGCCAGAAGGAACCCAATGCAACGCTTCACTCAGGCCTTGCTGAGTCAGCGCCTTCCTGTGCCATTGTTTCTGGGGGGTGATGAGTCGCCGGCAGCTCTAACACCTACTCCCCTTCTACAGAACCCTTGGCACCGAGGGCCTGTCCTTCTCCACTTCTAGGTGGTCCAAAGAATACCAGCTGGTCTGGGACCTCCCTGGTCTGGAGACTCTAGGCTTCTTGGGGGGTGACTTGGGGATTCCTTTGGCACCAGCCTGAACTGGTCCTGTAGATCCAGGCTAGACTGAACTCCTGCGACCACCTTAGAAGGAATTCCTCCCCAAATTGAGAGAACCCTGTTCACTTGGCTAACTAGCAATTACTGAGCACCTACTATGGAGGGGCCCTCTGCCAAGCCCATCATAGACATCATCTATTCGAGCCCTACAAAGCCCTGGGGTGGAGACTGTCATTGCCCCATTCTTACCGTGAGGAGGTGGAGGCCTAGAGACCTTATGGGAACTCTCTCAGGTCAAACTCGTAACACAGCAAGGTTGAATGCTGGGCAGTTTGTCTTTAGACCCCACACCTTTGGCCATGAGCCCCAAGGCCGAGATGGAATAGGAGTGACCCAGGTCCCACGGCGTAAGCTGCCCCTGGGAGCCCTTCCGTGTGGATAATGGCCCAGCCCACATGCCCAATTCAGCACAACACTGAGCTTTGCCCCCATCCTCTGCCCAGAAGTAAACCTCCAGCTTCAGGCCGGGGACTGCCAGCATCAGATCTGCCTCCTGGGCTTCTGCCTTCTGCGGTTCCCCAAGCCTCGGACACCTGGGGCCTGCACTGGTTTGTTTGGATAATATCACAGCACAGCTGCTTAACACACCCCACTCCTGGAGCATGCCTTTTGAAAACACTATTTGCATGTTCTAAAATGCTACATAACTTCATTCACTCCTTTCCAGGGTCCAGAACTGGAGACAGGTTTGAAAAAGACACAGGCCCTGCTCCTAAGAGACTCAGTCTAGTGGGTGAACGTGATTGCATTGCTAAATGGTTCAGGGGCAAAGGGGACCCTTCCTGCCTAAAAACCTTGGCAAAACTCAATGGACTTTGGTTTAACCTGGGTGTCTCTCACCGTGTACTGGAGACCAGAGCCTTAAGGGGGTGAGGCTGATGATGAGGCAAAGGTGGGAACGTCAGATCACACATTTCCTCACTGCCAAATTGCCTACCAGCCTTCTAAGCCTTGTAGCCTCCCCTCACTGTTGACTGTTGACATTCATTACGGCCTCTCCCAGTAACTTCCTCAGTGCCTCAGCCCCACAGCCTTCCCTGCTTGGCTTTGCTCCACGAAAGGGAAGAGGTTACTGGCACCTTTTTCTAGGGTGCAGCTGCAGCCCTAATGGAGCCATGAACATCATGGAGTGGATACCTTGAACCTCTTAGGAAAGTACCCCCGAAGTGAAAAGATTTGAGGGCAACAGTTGTAAGCATGCTCCTAAGCAGTGCAA
Organism: Bradypus variegatus; assembly: GCA_004027775.1. Classification (NCBI taxonomy): domain Eukaryota; kingdom Metazoa; phylum Chordata; class Mammalia; order Pilosa; family Bradypodidae; genus Bradypus; species Bradypus variegatus. The sequence goes on from PVKY010008363.1 coordinate 12,328, forward strand.
ACGCCGATGGCTATGGCTGGCGTTCCCTCTGCCCCAGGGAGTATTCTTATCGGAGGATGTGGACAGAAAGAAACTTAAGAGCTAGAGGAGGTCGGAATCCATTTTACCAGCTCAAGATTCTTCAAGTCACCTATTTTATTCCAAAACATAGTAACTATGTAGACAGAGCCAGAATCTGGCCCACTGGCTTACTACATTAGACAAAAATGAACATTACGATCAAATCGTTATTAGGTAACAACTGGGCCTTAAAATAAATGTCGCCTCTTTTAACACTTCTGACTACATCCCCCGTGCCCATATGTTCAACCAGAAACTTCAAGCATCCAGCTATTTTGTCTATGCAAATGAAAGAATTCAAAACACGTCTGTCTTCCCAGGCAGAAATGGGAAACCTGCTGGCTGGTTAAAGGCTACTAGAAAGAACAGATGAGAAGTGCAGGATTTTAGCTCCGCAGACATTCAAGTCCACCCCGGCTCTCGCTCAGGGCCTGGGCAGCTCCCTTTACCCATCCGGGCGGGACTCAAGGGGAGGTGTTAAGCTAAATAGAAGAATAGTAAGAACGTTCTATACATTTGGGGAAGCATCTTTCAAAGCAAGACAGTGGATATTTTTGATATGCCAAGATTTATCCAACTGTACCCAGTTTATATCCCCCAATTTCCTGATACCGTGATATGGAGTCTTTATGTTCCTGAATCAGCTATGGGTTGGAGCTTAGGTGGTACGCAAGCTGGGAAAACAGGGGCCTCTGGCAGGCAGGGGGTGGAGAGGAAGTGAGGGCAGGGCTCTCATCAGAGAGTGCAGCCTTTCATGAGGCAACCTCTTCACGTTTAAGAGTAACAGCTGTTGTTATTCCATAACCATTTGGGTTGTGGGTGACAGGGAACCCCCACCCTCTCCCCTTGTTCTCACTGCAGTTGAGAATTTCCAGTGTAGACCTCAAAGGGAGCATCTTGTGGAATGGATAGTCAAGTCATGGCAACTGCTTCTTGTTTATGAAATGCACACACGCTACGTAGGCTCCTCAAAGGCGCAGTGGCAGCCCTGCCAAGGAAGTGCCAGCCCCGACACGGTGCTCCAGAGTCGCCTGCTTCTGTCATCACCTTCCACAGCTCCCCCCCCGCGTGCACAGAGGTGTGAGACGAGGAGAGCCATGCACCTGCCCCACACAGCTGCCTCCTGCCAGCAGCTCGGCTGAAGGACTCCGGGAGACCCTGGGGCTCAGGGCCAGAATGGGGCAAAGCGACACTTCTTGCATAAGACCTTACTAACTTGACAGTAATTGGTCAAAGACACACACTTGCTGTTTTAGAATCCACAAGACAAGACATGATTTTACAGATATCCAGGAACAGGCAAGAGGAGAGCTTCAAAGCTGCCTTGTGATATGAAGGGTCTGTGGCATTCCAGCCCATCCTGATGGCATCTGGGGTGGCGATTAGACACCAGCCCAGCCCCACAGAGAAGGAGAAGGGCATGGCTTTTCCCTTGCTCCAAGCAGATAACATTTGCTAAAGGATCAAAGGCCATATGTGGCAGTTGTTTGGAGAGGAAAAAGAAAACATGCAGCTATTTTTCTTCTTCTGATCAGCACATGGCTAAAAGAAACAGGGGCATGGTATTTAACAGCCTTCTCGATGGGAAAGTTGTTCCGAAAAGAAGGGGGCCAGGGAGAGTGCTTTCACCAATAGCACCCTGGGATCATCCAGGAAAGAGATTTTCTTTGAGCTGAAAAGATGAGAGGAAATTAAAGGTTTGACAGAACACAAAAGCCAAAAAAGGGAAGTTTGAGGTGAGT
>PVKY010008364.1:0-14119 GCA_004027775.1 Bradypus variegatus
ACTGGCTGATGATTTAAATCCATGAAATACCCTCCCAAGACCAGTCGGCCCAGTGCTTGCTTGACCGGACACCTGTACTCCATCACCTGGTCAAGTTCAACATTCCAGACACCATTAATAACTGCAATGGGGCAATAAGCATAAATTGGGGCTCTCCTGGGCAAGCTGGGCATAGAACTTATGGTCACTCTGTGTAAAACAGAAACCCCAGCTTAAAATAATGGAGATCGGTAAACATTTACTAAAAATATCTGTATCTTCAGACAAGCCACCAGCAACCTTCAGTGAGGTTTTAAGGGAAAAGAGACTGTCTTAAGGCTGAGTTAAACTTGCCACACAATAGGAACTCCTGGGCACGTGGAAGATATTTTCATGGAAGGGAATCAAGAGGCTAGCAAGCAGAAGGAAGCACAAGCAGCAGAATACAGAAGAAGTAATTCTCCTCCTTCAATCAGAAAAAGAAGACAAAGCCATCTGCCTACAGACCAGCCAAATGGTGCGTGTCCCTTTAAAAGGAGCTGCAGCATCGTATACACTCATTTTTCAAGTCGAAGCCAGTTTGAAGTGTTCTTTTTAGAATTTCCTTCAAACATCTAGTCACTTAGATCATTTCCTCTCACAAGACACTAAGCCGTGAAGAAGGTAAGACAGGGGCCCTCAGGAACCCGGTGTTCTCCTGGACCTCCCTGGAACGCACCGTCTACTCAAGCTCTCTCCAGTTGCTGGTCTGCGGGGGAAACGCCTCTTCGGCACAAAGCCATGACCCAGGATTACTTTTTTTTCCTGTTCCACCAAGGAGGAAATGGAGGCTTTGTGAGGGATAAAAGATCTGCTTAAATTTCTGGCTTGAATCCTCAGCAGCCAGAGGTGGGGTTACACATGCTGGCCACTGCCCTTCTCTTCAGCTTAAATGGGAATAAATAACTCCCACTTGTCAACATTCTATGATTTGTGTGTTCATCCTGTAGTTATACTACTTCACACAGGGAAAGGCATTTTAAGGTATAAACATTTTCAAACCTAAAATGTTAGGGGGGAGGAAATCTCCCATGTATCCAAAGCAGACACAGTGTCCTGGGGGGAAATCCATGCAAAGAGGAGGAGATGAGGAAATAAATCTAGTATCTTGTGAAAGCCATGATGATGTGTGATTAACAATTTCCACATAGAGGATCTGACGAGGGAAAGATGCTGAGTGCTAGACTAGAACCTGCCCGAGAGGGCTCAGCATACGGCGATTCTGGTTGTTGCTGTTACTGCTATAAATATTAACAGGCAACAACTGCAGCCCGGCACCGTGGGGGAGACTTAAAACTAGACGTCAAGGCAGGTTAGTGGCTCAAACAACACCGGCATGCCTGGAATAACTCGAGACAGAGTCCACGGGGTAACACCAAATAGTTGTTTCAGGGAAGCTTCCCTTCACTGAAGTTTTCTGCTAATACATTTAGAAGAAATGACAGAATTAGCATGTCACCATTCTGTAATGCCAAAGAAACAATAGCTAGAGCAACAGGCTTCAGTGGCTGATAACATCACAAGAAAGAGACACTGTGTGCTTCCTACCCCCTGCATCCGACAGAACACGACGAAGCATCTTGTCAGCACTGAACCTCGACGTGAGCGAGCCTCTGGGCGAGCCCTGGTTTCCAGGGTACACAGGGGCACCACGAAGACAGAATTTGCAAAACCCATCTGTGGGACGGTCCACGGGACAAATGGCCTCGTTTCTTCAGCAAAGTGAAAAATAAAAAAGGTGGGAGCACTACCCATCAAGAGAGGACTCTAAGACACGTATCAACAGTAGCAATATGTTGCAATACATGAACATTATTTGGCTTCTAATTTGAATAAAGAAACTAAGGAAAATTCAGGAAATGAATGGTAAATGTGAACATTGTACTAATGGATAGGAAATAATATAAAGAAAATTTTTTATTCTTTATGTGACATTGTGGCTATGTTTTGTTGTTGTTTTAACTTTTTGTTTTGAAATAATTTCAAACTTACAGGATAGTTGCAAAAATAATACAAACCCCCACTTCCTCAGATACCAAGATTTACTGACTAACATTTTGCCACTTTTGCTGTATCATTCTATCATCTATCTATCATCTATCAATTGATCTATCATTTATTTTCTGAACACCTGAGAGCAGGTTGCACACATCATACCCCTTGAACACATAACACTTCCATGTATATTTCCTACAAACAAGGGTATTCACTTACATAATCACCATAAGTGCAGTTATCAAGTTCAAGAAATTCAATGTTTATATAACGCTTATATTGCTTCTTGTGTCCCAATAATGTCCTTTGAAGTCTTTTCTCCTCCATCCTTAGGTCCCTTCCAGTATCATGTACTGAATTTAATTGTCATTATCTCTTTAGTTTCTCTTCTGTTTTTAATTGTGGAAGCACATATACAATGTAAGTCTTCCCGCCCCACCCCTGCCAAGCACACTGACCAGTGGGATTTTTGACGTCCACGTTGCTGTGGGACCATCACCACCATCCACTCGCCCCCAAAGGAAACCCTGCACGCATTCTGCGTTAGCCTGCCCCACCCCTGGTAACCTGTGATCTACTTTCTGTCTCTGTGAGTTTGCATTTTCTCGGATATTTCTTTGTGGTTGCCATGGTGTTAAATTCAACATCTTAATTCTGTAATGGTCTCATTTGCTTTGATGCCAACTTAACAACTTCAGTAGCATACAGGAACTATGTTCCATAGTTCTTGTCACAAATTACATATTTATAAACTATAACAAATCTAATGATTTATCATTATATTTTATGCACTGCACTTTAGATCCTAAGTAAAAAGTGGAGTTACAAATCAAAAATATAATAGTTGTATTTCTATTGACTCATGCCTGTCCTTACTGGAGATCTTCATTTCATCATGTGGCTTTGGTCCATCGCCCAGCGTCCTTTCCTCCAGCCTGCAGGCCTCCCTTGAGCGTTTCTCGTGGGGCCCGTCTAGTGGTGACAAATCCCTCAGCTTTTGTTCATCTGGGAATGTCTCAATCCCTCCCTCATTGTTGAAAGTCACTCTTGCCAAATATAGAAGGAGGGAAGGAAGGAAAAGAAGGACACAAGGAAGGTGAAGGGAGGGTGGGAGGAAAGGAGGGAGAAAGCCGAGAGGGCTGCAGGGGACGGCCATCCTTGCTGCCTGGGCACGGCCATCCGCTCAGCTCCGTCAGGAGGTGCCCAGCGTGACCCGGGGCCATCAGAACAGTTCACTTGTACTGGATGTGGATTTTTTTCTCTAACTGATATGTATGCATTTTTTTCGGGGTGTGTATTTTTTTTTAACTTTATCAAAAAGTTTAAAAACAAACAATAAAAAACATTTCAAACAAAAGCAAAACAAAGGAATAAGAAAAAACAAATAACCTGAAATAACTACATTGCTTCCAACATGTTCCTACCATACCCCAAGAAAATTAACAAACCATAGTCATTCCTGAGCATTCCCATAACATTAAGTTTACCCTCCATAACTTATCTGTCCTTATTAGATTATCGTTCCCCCTTCCCTATTTGCTGTCTATCACTAGGTCCTCTACATTCTACAATATAAGCCATTTATTTTACATTTTTCACAGAGTTGACATTAGTGGTAACATACAATCTCTCTCTTTTTGTGCCTGGCTTATTTCGCTCAGCATTATGTCTTCAAGTTTCATCCATGTTGTCATGTTTCACGACCTCGTTCCTTCTCACTTCTGCATAGTATTCCATCGTGTGTATGTATTTATACACATTTTATTTATCCACTCATCTGTTGAAGGACATTTGGGTTGTTTCCATCTCTTGGCAATTGTGAATAATGCTGCTATGAACATTGGCGTGCTGATATCTGTTTGTGTCACTGCTTTCAGATTTTCCGGGTATATACCAAGAAGTGCAATCGCTGGATCGAAGGGTAACTCTATATCTAGTTTTCTAAGGAACTGCCAGACTGACTTCCAGAGTGGCTGAACCATTATACCTTCCCACCAACAATGAATAAGAGTTCCAATTTCTCCACATCCCCTCCAGCATTTGTAGTTTCCTGTTTGTTCAATGGCAGCCATCCTAATTGGTGTGAGAGGGTATCTCATTGTGGTCTTAATTTGCATCTCTCTAATAGCTAGTGAAGCTGAACATTTTTTTCAAGTGTTTTTTGGCTATTTGTATTCCCTCTTCAGAGAAATGTCTTTTCATTATCTTTTGCCCATTTTATAATTGGGCTGTCTGTATATCGTCATTGAGTTGTAGGATTTCTTTATATATGCAAAACAGCAGTCTTTTGTCAGATACATGGTTTCCAAATACTTTTTCCCATTGAATTGGCTGCCTCTTTACCTTTCTGACTAATTCCTTTGAGGTACAGAAACTTCTAAGTTTGAGGAGTTCCCACTTACCTGTTTTTTCTTTTGTCGCTGTGCTTCGGGTGTAAGGTCTAGGAAGCGACCTCCTAATACAAGGTCCTGAAGCTGTTTCCCTACATTATCTTCTAGGAGATTTTTGGTTCTGTCTCATGTTGAGGTCTAACCCATCTTGCGTTAATTTTTGTGAAGGGTATGAGGTAGGGGTGGATGTGGTTTTTTTCCAACAGAGATTTATGGCCTACTTTGGGGATACTATACAAACGGGCAGAGGTGGTGCCTTCGAGTGACCCGGAATGTTCCCTCGTGTGGACCAGGGCTGGGCCTGAAGCCACCCTCAAGTGAAGAGCTGATGTGTCAGCGCCCTGGAGCGTCTGCCCCTGGCCCGGGCGGCTCTGACTCTGGCTGCTGCTCCTCGGGGTTTGGAGAGGAGACTCCCCTGGCACCACAGCAGGCTCAGCCAGGGAGCACGGCCGCGTCGCCCGGCCCACGGGGCTCATCTCAGCGGGAGCGACCGGGAGAGACCTTGCTCGCTGAGCTGCTTCTCTCCTGCAGCTGCCGAAACAAGGCGGATAAAGTTTTCCAAAGGAAACCAGAGCCTTCGCTGACTGGGCCCCCTCTCGACCCGGTGCCTCTCGCTCTGGCCGCTCTGGACCCAACTGGCCGTTTCCAGCTCGGCCTCTAGGCTCGGCTGCTTCGAGCCCCTGCGCGGTGTCCTTCTGCTGAGCTGGCACCCACAGGAGGCTGCGAGCACCCAGAGCAGAGGACCGTCTGCTCCACGCGCTTACTTCGTGCCCACAAGGCAGAAATTTTAGGAGTTTCAGGGCCAGTTTTCAGTTTAGTTTTTATTTGATCCAAGAAGCCTATTTTGAAAGAACACTTCTTGGCATCTTTCTGCTAACCCCCCTACCCTTCCGCAAGCCGCAGGAGACCACGCTTCACGGGGCAGGTGCCCGTCTGCCCTGCCTGCCGCAGAGCTCCCCGAGCGCCCGGAGCCGCTTTGGCGCACTGGTGCTCGGTCCGAATCCAACTGCTGAGCAGACACAAGCGTGCCGTAGAGGTTAGGGCTTCACCATACCGGTGGCCACAAAAACCACCTGAAGAGTTTACAATGCAGATTTCCTGGCCATCATGCTCCCCGTCTGGAGTGAGGCCCCCAAATTTCCAAATCTTCCCAAATAATTCTGTTGCACGTGACTCATGGCCACACACTTTTGAGAAGCACGGTGTGTCCCCTGAGAGGTTCTCTTACAGCGGGCTCCGGGGAGCTCTAGTAACTGGACACTTTTGCCCACGGCCAATGGGTTTGTCCTCTTTTTACTTCAAAGGGGCTGAGGAATTACCACTGGCAGAAGGTATTAAAACAAATGCAAAGAGCTATTAAAATCACAAAACCCACTGAATAAAAGGCTTTCCTAATAACCCATCCACTCTTCTTAATCGTAGTCACCCATGTTTCATTTCGCAACACCGACAAGGTCAAAACAGCACCTGAGGGGTCTGAAGCTGAATCAAACTTCTTTGCTGTCAAATACATTAGGAAATTCTAACCCTGTCGTATTGTTGTCCGTAACCAAGGCTGCATTTTCATCCGTCCAGTTCCTATCCATTTCTCTGACACTCGGATCCAGCACGGTGAACGTGGCTGGGTTTTCAGCCAAGTCTTTCAGCAAAGTAAGGGAACCTGGACTCCAAAAGTATTGCCAAATAGAATGCCCAGTGCTGGAAACATTCTGGAGCTTTTCTTGTTACCCAGAGATGACAAAGAAAATGACTTACTCCAGGGAGGTTTGGAGACTGGTGCAGCTGAGAGATCTAAGAATGCATTTTCCTACGTCTTCCTCCCTGCCAGTAACCAAGCGACAGCAGAATCGTCGCTAGTCCTCTATTTTTTTAACCATGTGACTTTCTTACGAAAGACAAGGACAATTGCTCAGATTGTTCTTTCCAAAAAAAGGCACATGATGGTTACATGAGATTCCATACAGCTGTTCAAGCTTCCAGCCAGTCCTACCTAGGGTTTTGAAAATTATATCCATGCTTTCAATAGAATACCAGTTATTTAAGGCACAAAAGGAGTTGAAAGGGAACTGGAAAATGAGAGATCATTCTGATTTAAAATATTGCCCACAGGGCTCCAAGAACTTTTGAGGTCTCATGAGATGTGTGTACAAGAATAAGTGGAAAATTTCCACTCAGGGGATGTTTTATCACAACTCGGTAATTACTGATAAACAGAATTGCCTGACTTCACGTAAAGTCCCTCCTTTTTACCAAATCATTGTTTCGGCAGGCATGGAGCATTGAAGGAGGAAAAAACCTGGGTGGTAGTATAAAGAACTAGTTACCTTGCTTTCAAATTAATATTTCAAAACATCAGGACATGGAACGCACTTATTTTATCCAATCCCATTTGGTTGGAGTGAAGTGGGAGCACCTTGTTGACACACGTCAGCTCCCGTATCCCCACGTCAAGTCCCTGGAAAACCCATCAGCAGCTAGCCAAGGGGACGTACGAGGATCTGCTTGCTCCGGGTGGGCACATCTGGCTGCCTGCAGGCCTACCACCTGTTCACAGGTGAGCAGATGAACTCACCTGGGATGGACTTGAGTCTTGTGATGCCAAGTTTCCACAAGCCGGCCGTGTGAAAGGAGCTGGCCGTGTCCCCTGAGCCCTGAGGAAAGCCCCATGAAAGGGGGGATTTTGCAACCTGGGGGTACATGGCCAGTGAAGCTCATGGCCTCCTTTGGGCATTTCTTCCTTGGCCACCTCCCCTCCTGCTTTGGGCCTTCCCTGAAGGAAGGGGACCGCAGCTCCAGACTCATCAAAGCACCGTGGGCTTCAGGGCTGCTCCCGGGAGAGGATGCCACTCGTGGCAGGCAGGGGTCAGGCCTGGCTTTGATCTCTCGGTGGGATGGCCCTAGGTTTGCCTTGAGGTCACTGCGGGAAAAGCCGGCACTGCACACAGCCACAGCCTGTACAGGAAAAGGAGCCCAGAAACAGCCGCCTGTGAGGGCAACTCTGCCTCCAGGAGTTGGGGAGGGACTGGGCAGCAAGAGCAGGAGGTGAACCTCGACTGACCAGGAAGGAGGCGACACCCCCGGGCTGCTCCCCGGGGAAGGGCCTGCTCCGGGCTGCGGGCTCGGGAAGGCCACCTCACGTGGGTGCAACCGCGCCACGGAAACACCATGTCCAGGTTTTGTGGGAATTCTAAGAGCTACTTGTTCGGGAGCAGACCCTTCCCCTGTGACTCGGGGAAGGAATGAGTGACAAGCCCCCACAAACTGCCCCTTACTCCTGGGGGCGGTAGCTCTTGGCGTCTCTCGATGGCTTCCGGTGCACACCCGAGGGCTTACTCGTGGGGTGGGGGGGTGAGACCCCCTGTCCGCGGCCGGAGGAAGCCCGTCTCCCCCTTTCCTTCTTCCTGAACCAGCCCGGCTTTTCCCGCCAGCACAGATGCCTCCGAAAACGATGTTCCCTAACTTCGAGATCCCACCCGCTCTGCAGCCCCCTCCAGAGCCTCCGAACACCTCCAGCTTCTCGTCCTGAGGGCTCCTTGCTCTCTTCCTTCCTCCACTCCCATACTCTCCCCATTCCCCAGAACTTCACTCGTTGCCCAGTTATTCCTTAGATCTAAACTTGAAAACATCCTAGAACACATATTATCACGAGACTTAACTTTTTAAAACTAAAATAAAATAAATTTTAGTAAGGGAGCCTCCCACAGCCTCATTTAGAGGCCAGTTGGGCCCAGCTGCCAGCTCACGGCCCTAATGAGCTGTTTGTGGACAGGAGGCTCCAGGTGTAGGCTCCGCCCTCTTCCGAGGCTGCCACTCGGCACAGGTGTGTCCTGCTGCCGCCACCTGCCTGATGGCACCAAGCCCTGGAGGCTCAACACCAATCATCGCTTTCTCAGCCTGCCCTCTGCTGCCAGGGAATGCTGCTGGGTGGCTTTCCCTCATTAGAGCATTGAGTAATGTGTGACAATTAGGAACTGACCTAAAGAAATAACGTCATATGCATGATTTTGTGCAAATGCACAGAGGGTCAGGAAAGGAGCTGGCCAGACTGAGCTGCAGCCAAATGGCCACGGCCTTGTCCTGCACTTGACTATTTCACCCATCCTCACACTGACCCGAGCACGAGCCCCGGGCCTGGGGTGCCTCACTGTGTTGTACACCCAGGGTGCTGGCTACGGAGCCTTTCAAGGAAATCCTGCAAGCCAGCTAACCTTCTGGTGTCTAGACAGATAAAACATCAGAATAACCTCTTTCCTTGCTACTTAAACTTATTCACTCAGTTGCCTGATAAAGTATTCAGAAAAAAGGAGACTAGGCTTCACTGGTTTTAAAATGTATCTTAGCCGTGCTAATCTAACCCTAGTCAATTCCCAAGGCATTTTCTAAAAGGCAAACATGCAACCCCCAATCTGTAGCAACGTCAGGCCGGACTCAACCCTCATCCCCCAGGGGCGAGAAGCAGGGGGAGCTGCACGGATGGCCCTGGCTGGCCGTTCCCGCCACCTCCCCTTCCTGTTTCCACCTCCACTGATACCCTAGAATGGCATCCTGGGGAGGCCCCCAGGGTTGTCTGTAATCAGGAATGCCATCTTCACCGTCTGGGGCTGGGCTGGGGTCCGAGGGTTCCCTCCCGTGAACAAGCAGAGCGTCACGCAGACACGGGTGAATGCCAGTGGTAGCTAAACATTAAAGACAAACCCGAGTAAAGGGCTCATTCTGCACAATCAGAAAAGAAAGACACCGAGCCATCAAACGTAGTTTATGTACATTTATGGCTTTATACAACAGCAAGGATTGTTCTCGTGTCTCCGTACATCATCAGGCACTTCTCGAGCGTCCCTGACAGCGGCGTGAGCTCTGCCAGTCGCTGACCTCGAGCAAGAAGTGAGCAAGTGTATCACCCCCAGGAGGCGCAGGGTGTGATGTGGCAGTCACGTGCGTGTGAGCCACCCCGCGTTTCCAACACACTGATGGCTCCCGAACCAAAGCCAGGAGCAAAGCTGCTTATCTGAAGTCAGTTATAAATTAAAACCTCTTAAGAGCTGAAGGTAAGAATTTCAAGTAATGGGGGATGTATTGGTGACATATCCAGCAGTTGAACAAGTTCAAATTTTATACCTTTGGAGAACTGTTTCCATTTTAAGTGTCTTTTTAAGGATGCCCCATTGACTGAATACAATATTTGCTAATTAGACTGTCAGTTTGCCAAGCAGAACTTTCCAAGTAATGCATCTATTCCCTAAATATATTCCATACATCTACATTACGGAAACAATACATCTTTATATTTAAAATATCTGAATAGTTCTATAATACAATACGCTTTTAATAACAGTACAAAACAGAGGAAATAAATCAAACAAGGCTGCATAGGCGGTGTCATCTGCACATCTCAAAGCAATCGTTTACAGTAACGACATACTTAACTACTCCAGAAAATCCGTGTTCTTACAGAAAAAGAATAACCAGAGGTCACACAGTATTTGCTTTCCACTGGACTTCACTGTACCCCAGAGATACCAACACAAAGAAAAACTGGAGGGGGGTATTTACAGACTCAGGAGAAAGAAATATCTTTTAAGATTTAAACAGTGATTTTACTCTCATTCTTTAATGAACTGAGGGAACCGCGTCCCTCGGTTACAGGTAACTGGAAAGGATTAACACGTCATGATGGGAATATGGTTTAGGTTGCTAAAGGCTAAAGAAGTTCTCAAATTCTTAACTTAAGCTAAGGCTTTAAAATAAATTCAAATGTACAAATTACAGCTGATTTGCTGGTTTTCAAATCAATTGCCCCAATTTTTAAACAAGGTCGTTTAATGAACGAACGGGGGCCACGGCTGCCTGCGCGTTGGTAAAGGAGTGGGGGGAGTGGGGGGAGGGAGCGTGGGATTCGCGCTAACAGAAGCGGTGCCCACGATGCACCCACCGTGAGGAGGCGCTGCACGGCGGCTTCTCCGCCAGCCATGCTTTGGAACGGCCAACGGTGGAGACAGTTGGAGAAAGCGCCCTTCAATGAATTTTCAAAACAAAGCCAGTCACAGTGGGGAGGCTTACAGCAGAGCTGGCTGACTAGAAAATCTATCAGAAACATGACTTGTGCTCCTCTTACACAGGCAGGAAAACCAGGCCAGCCAAGATGCAGCCAACGTGCAAGGCAGTGCGCATGTGATTTGGGCTAATGGGGGGAAATCGGAGCCTCGTGGCTGCTGGGACTGTCCATTCTGCCATGCCCACGACCTGAAAATACCAGTGGGTTAGACGGGACACAAAGCCAGTCAACGGGGTCCCTCGGTTACAGGTAACCGTGAAGTATTAATGCATCATGAGCTGAATATGGTTTAAAGGTTGCTAACGGCTAAAGAAGTTCTCAAATTCTTAACCTGAGGCTTCAAAATAAATTCAAATGTACAAATTACAGCTGGTTTGTTGGTTTTCAAATCAATAACCCCAATTTTTAAACAAGGTCTATTTTGCTTGGGAATAAGCATTCTACACGTCGGTTCTGTTGTCAGGTTTCCTCTAGAAGGAAAGAGGGATGAAGCGTGAGCACTGACAAGCGTTCTTCAAGCATGGCTGCAAAACCAGCCTCCACGAGACCAAAACAAGAGCAGAGAATTATGAGGGGAAGCTGGTGCTCAGCTCGAAGGGTCAAGTCTACAAAGCCCCAGGAGCTGAGGAAGGAGCACTGTGGCAGACGTGGCTCCCACCTTCCGACCTACAAACATCATGAGCCTCCCGGGAGTAACTGGCAGAGCAGCCCACGGGCCTCCGTCTGAATCACTTCACCCTACACGGTGCATCGTCAACTGGGACAGAAGCACATCAAGTTCTCCTAAAAAAGAAACACAAGGCATCCAGGACGATTCACTGCTTTCCTGCCATAATGCAAAAAAAAAAAAAGGCCAGAATATTAAGTATGCAAATATTACTTACATTTTTAAGATTAGTCAAGTAGCATCCCAAAGTGTACAAACCAGTTAAGCACATATAAAATTAGTAATCCAGTTAGAAATACAAAATGAAAATTATGAATGCTGCCCCAAATACCTGTGATTCCACAAATTTACAAGCAGACTATATAACAAAGTAGATCTGGTTTTAAGAAAACATTACAGTTCAGAATCTATTCCAAAAATGACCTCAATACCAAGGATAACACCAAAATCATTCATCTGGAAATCAGAGCCATTTAAATGTTTGTACAAAATTGCAAATAACAAAATAAACAAACAAAACAATAGAAAAGACCTGTACACAGCTGGCATTTAATCTATTTCTTTTCAAAAGAGTTTGACACGTCCAACAATTCAGCAGACTGAGAACAGGCGACTTGTTTTCCGTGAGTCCCGTGGCACTGGGAGCGGATCCGAAGCTGCCCAGCGAGGTGCCGAGTGGAGATGGCACCGACTCATCAGTTCAGCAGAACGCAGGTAGTAAAACAGAAGTCTAACTTACCAAGGACGCGAGACAATCACAGTGTTACAAAAAGAGTATAAACTTTCCTTGGACCAAGTGGATATTTAAAATCACAAGAACACTCACAAATACAGTTCTGTATCTACTGCTCAGGTACAAAAGTTGAAAGCACAGCAGGATCCAGAAGTCTTTTCTGTAATTATACGGTGTGGGGAGTTTGGCACTTCATCGTAATGAAATTTCCAATGGCACAGTCCTTATCTGCAGCAGCACACAGCCTGCAAATAGCAGGCAAACATCCTGTACAGGAAAAGGGTCTTTGCCAAGTCTGACGAAAGGAAAAAGGGAACGCTTTTTTTTTTTTCTTTAATCAAGAAAACTAAGAGGGGTGAAGGACAACTTTGGATTGCTTCTCTCAGCTCCTGCTGCCACATAATCTGAAGTACTTTTAAATGTAGCCTAGAAAAACACAGACACACAACAACAAAAATATAGTCAAATTAAAGCCAACTTAATTTACCGTCTCATAGTGACAGGCATGCAGGGAGGAGATCAAAGGGGTACCCCATTTCAAGAAAAGCACCTCCAGCATTTGAGCGGAATTAAGAGCTACCAAAGAGACACATCCGTCTGGCAAAAGAAGACCTTAAGAACAGTGAAAGGAGGCTTCCTTGTGTTTCACCTCAAAGTGACCACTTGTAAGTGGTAAAGGGGTGGACGAGGGCTCCGAGGCGCCCCCTGGGGCCTGGGACACGGGGCGCTCACCTGCTCCCAGCTCAGCCCGAAACCCAGCTGTGCGTCGTCGTCTTGGCGCTTAGCGGGAAGCTCTGGCTGGGGAGCACGCTGTCGAAGTTGAAGTCCAACGTGTCCCCGTCCATGAGGTCGTTGTGGATGATGGACTCCATGTCACAGTCCAGACGCTCGATGAACATGCCGTCCAGGTCGCTGGGGAGCTTCTCCTGGTGGAGGACGCCCGCCCGGCCGAGCCCGTTACAGCTGCTGGCCGAGTAGCCCCCCAGGGCGTGTATCTGCACCGGCTGCGGCAGTGACCCCTGCACTGGCGTCTTCAGTGGGGTCAGACGGCTCAGGCCCGAGGCGTGGGGCAGGGCCCGCCCGCTGGCTGCAGGCGCCGGCTGAGCGTGTCCGGCGTGGGGGCCGTGGGCCGCCTGGCCGCCGTAAGCTGGCAGCACCGCGCCGGGGCTCAGCAGCACACTGGGGCCCAGGACGCGACTGCCAGGCTGTGCCGGCCCAGGGTCCACGGGCACCAGGAGGTCACTGTGGGGTGGGGAGTCAGAGGTGAGCAGCTCCTTGAGGAGCCCTGGGGCGCAGCTGTATTGGCCCAGGCCGCCGTAGCCCGGCTTGCCGTCCTGGAGGCTCTGCAGGGGCAGCTGGGGCAAAGGGCTGGCGCTGGGCTGGCTGTACGTGTACTTCTGGTAGTTTGGACTCGGTGAGCTCAGGCTGGTGTTTGGGGGCGCGAACGAGTGGCGCGGCGCCTGCTGTATCAAGCCGCCGGGTGGAGACTGCGTGGAAACGGCCAGGGACGCGGGCGACGAGAGCAGGTTGAGGTTGTCCAGAAGGTTCTCCATGTTCTCAGGGCTGCTGATCTCCGAGAGGCTGGGCAGCGTGGTGGCCATCTTCGCGGCGGGCGGCGGGTACACCATGGCATGCACGTCCCCGTCCCCAAGGTCGTCCTGCTCGGTCATGATGGGGGACAGCCGCCCGCTGATGGTGCTGGCGTTGGAGCTGGCGCGTGGGCGGAAGGTGCTCCAGCTGTCAAAGTCGTCGTTGCTGTGTGAGCCGGGGCTTGGCGGCCATTTGGGGAACTGGGACCCGGGGCTGTCCCCAGCCCCCTCCTGGCCGGACTGCAGGGCGGCCTTCTTTTTGGCGGCACGGCCGCGGCTCTTGGCAAACTTGCTGTTGTTGTCCATGGAGGCAGCTCTCCTCCTGGGCGACTTCCCACTCTTGCCGCCCTCGGGGTTGAGCATCCACCAGGAGCTCTTCCCAGTTCCCTCGTTCTGCACCCGGATGAACTTGCTGTGCAGTGACAGATTGTGGCGGATCGAATTCTGGAAAGCAAAACAGCACGTGAGAAAAGCATGACTTCACCACATGGGAAGCTCACTATTGGCACAGCCTTGTGTTCGCTGAAGACAAGGAAACTCAAGGAGAGCTTGTGCAGACTTCAAGCCCTCCCTGAGCAGCTGTGGCAGCTCCGAGACCCACTACCAAGGAGCTTTAACGGAAGAGGGAAAACAGCTTTAATGAGGGCACAAAGTTAGGTGACCGTTCTTATAAAT